>NW_004624742.1:724569-742556 GCF_000247695.1 Heterocephalus glaber | reverse complement strand
AGTCTGGTTTTGAGACTTATTTATGTGTTTTCTCATTTTGACTGTGTGTGTGGGGGTGCTGTTGGTGCCTGTACGGATTACCTTCTCTGAGCCGGGAGATGTGGGACAGGGGCCAGGAGCAGCGGTAGGGATGGTGGCCCAAAAGCCCTTTCCTGTGGGCTGGGAGCAGTGGGATGGTGGCTCAGAAGCCCCTTCCTCTGGGCTGGGAGCAGTGGGACTCAGTACCATGGTCTGGTCATCCGGTGTCCTCTGCGTCTTTGTAGTGTGGAAACAGGTGGCTGTACAGAATAGCGGATGGTGGTGGGGTCCAGTGGATTGTTGCCAGGGCCCGGGCTGATTCGGCATCTTCAGCGTGACTCAGGACCTCGGTAGGGCATGTGCAGACCTGCCTCTAATTTACATTTAATTTCACACAAAGAATTAACAATATTTTTCTTCATGAAAATTAAGAGTACGTACGGTAGGGAAGTTTCCATATGGAGTAATCCAGATAAATGAATAAGCAAAACAGTAAATTAACAACAATCAAAATATTCAGCCAGAATATCTGCCATGGGCGTGTGTCACCTTGCACTAGAACAGTTGTTATCTTTACCTTAGGTGCCTATGAAATGCTACCTATTGTCATTCCATTGCCTCATGGCTACAGAACAAAATGTGAACATCTGGTTAAAACAGTCACTGTATGATGCTTCTTTGAACACTTATTTATTCCATTTTGTCTTCATTTAAAAGACATTTTTATTTCTGCCATTCAAAGAACAATCACTTCTTAAACTTAAAATAATCTATTGAAATTTAAAATATAATTACCATCAATAATGGCTGAAATGTATCTAATTTTGCTGATGATAACTTGCTAATAAAGGAAAGAAAGGTTAATATTAATGGTTACAATCATCTTTCCAGTCACCCAATTTATTTTCACATTTAATATTATGGAGTAGGGGTCAGCAGACCTTTTCTGTAAAAGAGCAGAGAGTAAGTATTTTTGGGCTTTGTGGATCCACAGGCAAAATCTAGGGCAGTATGTAGATACTTACATAAAAGAGAGAAAACAAATGTCCACAAATTTTAAATTAATAATCGAATACTATTAATCAATATAGCACAGAACAATGATAATTTCATATAATTTGTGGTAATAGAACCCAAGGAGAACTGGATTCTTTAGGATAAAATAACATTTTACCCAATTGGGGTCCAGAGTTAGTGTTCTCTGTCATCATGCCAGAGACTCCACTCTCCTACAGAGCCATCCCTTGCATCTTTGAAACTGAGCAATTTTTTTTTTTCCCAAGGAACAAAACCAAATGTGCTGTCTGCACCTCTCTTTTGGCAGTTCTGCACTACCATTATAGCATTTCCTCCTTTTTAACATAGGAAAGGCAGGTTAGGAGCAGAGAACTGAAATTCATAAGTTGTGTGATCTTGACTGCTTACTTCAGTTTGCTCATCTATAAAACAAATGACTACTTAGTTTACAGGTCTTTTGTAAAAATAAAATTTTATTAAATGCAAAGATTTAGAAGAATGCATGACATTGTGAAGCACTCAATGTAAATGTTATTTTTTTATTAAAAAACCCCATATAATAATGTAAAATGATCCTTAGCTCATGGTTGGTATGAAAAGAGGCTGGATTTGGATCATGAACTATATTTTGCTAATTTTTCCCCTTAAGTGATCATATCAAAATTTAAAAGCCTTAAATTATTCCTGTTCTATGAAAAACTATCTTACTCATTACACAAAGAAACTGAGACCCAATGGTTGATTGACTTGCCCTCACCAACCGGTTCCCTAGCAATAGGTCTCATATTAGAACTCAAGTTTCTGGGACTTTCTATAATTTTAAATCACAAAGTGCACCCTAAATTGGTTCTGAGAACAGCATGGCAGGAGTTGCCCTGAGTGAGAATTGATGAATTCAGATATCTTAAATCTGGCTGATCTTTAAAAGGAGACCTAATACTCTGGCTTCCTGCCTCAGTCATAAAAGTTATGAGGACTTAGTAATTTCTTCTACAGAGTATGAGTCTAGGGAGAAGACAGAATTTGGTCTAAGAGTCAAACTTTGAGGATCTGAATTTGCTCAATAGAGTTGTCCAAACGAAATATCATAGACTGGGTCGTTTACACATCGGAAATCCAAGATCAAAGTTTGAGGAGGATTGGTTTCTTCTGAGAGCTTTCTCTTTGGTTTGCAGATGACTGAATTCTCCCTGTCTCTTCCCATGGTCTTCTTCTGTCCATGTCTCTGTCATAATATCTTCTTGTCATAATCATATAAGACATACTGGATTAGGGCCCACTTTATTAACCTCTTTTTAACTGAACTACTTCTTTAAAGGTCCTGTCTCCAGATAATCACATTCTGAAATATTGGGTGGTAGCACTTGAACATATGAATTTAGGGGGATATAATTCCGCTCATAATAGAATCCCAACTCTGATACCTTAGGTATGTTATCATACCTATCAATTTCTGTAACAATCACATTGAGCATAGGAGAGGGAAGTGGGAAGAGATGGACGGTAAGGAATTCTGTATAATCCTCCCCTTTTACAGTGTGTCAAGGTGGACTTTCATGGTCAAATTTCCCATTTACTGCATGAATCTTACTTTTCTCACCCATAAAGCAAAAATTCTGACCTGACTCTCAAAAGCAAAGCAGAAGTGAGTAAATATTTGCCAAGTATTTCAGGATCCTAGAGAAATGTAATTCCATCTGCCCAAAGAATTCAGGGTATGAAGCATAGCTTCAGAGTTATATTTTTAACTAAGTGTACTTAATGAGAATAACATAATCACCTAACAAGGCCCTTTTGAATGTTAATTATAGACAGGTATTAAAATGTAAGGATATATTTGGTCTGAAATATTCTTTACTTTTCCATACATTGTAAGTTAGGTAGTATTATGCCTTCAGCATTCCATTCAAAGTCACCTTACCCCTTCACAAACTTTTTAAATACATTTAAATTAATGACTGGTACACAAATTTTTTTTTTACCTTACAGAAATTTCTGAGAATTTCTTATTAAAAATATGACCAAGGATAATTATTTCTAGGAAGAGTATCAAAAGGTAGAATTTTCTATGTTAATTTGTCCTCCATTAATGAGAATCCTTTTTTTCTGGTTTTCAAATAAAGCACATTTCCTTTCATTTGAAATAGACATGTGAAATATCTTATAGATGAGGAAACTGACAGAGCTGTTTAGTAATTAGCCCAAAGTCACAGAGTTTGTTAGTCCTGGAGTGAAAATGCATCCAAGCTTGTCTCACTGACTATTCCAGGACTCTTACAATCACATATTGCTTTCTCTTTCAGAATCCTTTTTGCCATAAAAATTTGATAACCTGAAGTACAAAGAGTTCTGAATAACATACTTGGTATATCTATTAGTCCCCATTGTCTTCAAGTAAAATTAAAAAGAGAACTCAAACAGCTTTAGCCTCTTCCCAGTATGGCAGCAGAATGGTTGCCAGTAGCAACAGGACCAAATTGTGCAGAAGAGAGATGGCTCTCTTTTTAAAGAAAATTAGGGAAACTAGTTAAAGAAAACTACTAACTAGGGAAAACTATTTCTAAAGATTCCACTAAACCTTTCCTTTTGTCTTATTTATTATAATTAGTTCACTTTCCCCTTCTTGAACAAGTCAAAGGAATGGGATCAATCTTGGGCCAATGAGGTTCAGCCTCTGAGTTGAGATTAATTTTCTAGTCCACACTGATGCAGCTGCTCTGTGAGATGCTGCAAAATGAAGATTAAAGAGTGAACTGCATTTCTTCTCCCTCCTCAGAGTCAAGTAGAACCAGTTCTAATCTTTTCACATTCCTTTCATACTATGTTTGAATATGCTGTGTCTGCATTTTAGTTCCTCAGAATCCTATGCTTTTATAGGACAGTGAGTTTCAATCCATTAAGAGATGAGTAATCCGATTCCCTTGCTAAAACAACATCATTCCAGTGAAAAGAAGGCCTTAGCCAAGTGGATGAGTGAAATGCAAATACCAGGGAAGCCTAGTCCAAGGGGAATTCTCACTAGGAAAGTCTTTTTAAGCACATCACCTCTGGGGAAATCTATCATTGTCATGTAAGAGAAAAAAGGGAAATTGGGACCTATATTTTAATGTTAATGCTTAAGAGTATAACTTTTTGAGTTTTTAAAGGTAAGGCTTTGCTTTTTAAGCAAATTTTATTCTTTAAATCTTTTAAAACTTTTAATGAAAATACTTGTACTTCGTGGAAGGGTGTTTTGTTATAGGTAATGTTCTGTATGCTGAAAAGGGCAAGAAATTTCCATTGATGGATTATCAAGACCAATAACCCCAATGGGCCGGGGATTTAGCTCAGTGGTTCCAGCACCTGCCTTGCAAGCACAAGGTCCCGAGTTTGATCCCAGGTACCAAAACAAAACAAAACAAGACCAATAAACCCAAAACAATGAACTATGCCAGTTATAGTGTTTTTTAAGATCAACTATAGCTAAATACAAAAAAAAAAGAACACTGACAGTGAAAACACTTATATTTTGAAAAGAATCTTAGATATCTCTTAGAAACCTCATTTACAAAGTTATTTTTAGAATGGTATGATAGGATATTACTTTTTCAAAATATCGAAACTCAGAGTACAATCATTTAATAAAGTTATAACTAATGTTTAACTCATCAAATATCCAATAGTTCTTATCTCCTGAGTATTTCTAAATAACTTCAAATACATCAATTTATTTAATCCTCATTATAACTCAAAGTTTCTTCACTTTATAAATGAGGAACATGGTGCTTAGAGAAATCACATTGCTAGTAGCAAGATCTGTGCCAGTTAATCTAATCGTTAACTTGAGTAGATTAAAAGGATCTTGGAGAGGTCACTGAATTATGGGGTTGCTACACTTATCAGTGGATTAATTTACTGAAATTGATAGTTGTCAGGAGGCAGAACCAGTTGGAGGAGGTGGGTCACTGAAGATATGCCTTTGGAGGATATCTTTCACTGGCTCTCTTCCCTTGTGCACTGCTTCTTATTTACCATGAAGTTCACATTTTGCTCCACCATTCTTTTCTTCTTTCTTTCTTTCTTTCTTTCTTTCTTTCTTTCTTTCTTTCTTTCTTTCTTTCCTTCTTTCTTTCTTTCTTTCTTTCTTTCTTTCTTTCTTTCTTTCTTTCCTTCTTTCTTTCTTTCTTTCTTCCTTTCTTTCTCTCTCTCTCTCTTTCTCTCTTTCTTTCTCTCTCTCTCTTTCCTTCCTTCCTTCCTTTCTTTTTTTTTTTTTTGTATGGGGGATGGAACTTGGGACCTTGTGCTTGCGAGGCAGGCAATGGAACCACTGAGCTAAATCTACCCTGCCGACTCCACCATTATTTTCTTGCTTTCAAGTCGGCCTACCAGGGACTAAAACGTCTGAAATCATGAGCCAAATTAAACCTTTCCTTCTTTAAGCCTGTGTGTGTCAGATATTTTGGTCACTGCAACAAAAAGCTAACTAATACAGAAAATTGGCACCAGAAAGTGGTATGCTGTGTCCATAATTGATCATGTGATTCATAAGCTTTCAGTAATGGTTTATAGGAAGAGTTTGGAAAAGTTTGGAGAAGCTGACTAGCAAAAGCCTTGAGTACTGTAAGTTGAGATTGATGGGTGATTCTAGTGTGAGATCAGAGGACCAGAGCACTAGTAGAAATGTGGAGTAAAGGCCAGGCTTCAGAGGTTTCAGATGGTAATGGGAACTCTACTGCGAATTGGCCTAGAGGCCACTGCATGATACAAGTTGACCAAAAGTTGGTCTATACATTGCCCATATCCTTGAAGCCTGAGTTTATGGGCTACAGACCAACTCATCTGGTAGAGGAAATTCCAAAGCAGACAGACAACATTCAGGCTGTGGCATGGATACTCCTGGTTGCTTTTAGCTAGATTTATAGCGAGAATTAGCAAAGAGCAGAGCAGAAGGATTTTAAATGCTTAAATTTTGGCTCAAAAGGAACTGTGTGTGAAGTTGGGGCAAAAGGAAGTATGGTTGCTAAAGAAATCAGTGCCATTAGAAAGATGGGACAAGATAAAAAATGTCTTAAGGGCATCTCAGTAATACACAAAACCCCACTTATCCTAGGCTCAAATGTGTAAATGTGTAAACTTTTCATTTAAGCAGAGAGCGCCTTGGCTCTGTACTCTCTTGTCTCTGCCCAGGGAAGTTATTCCTCAGGATTCATTTCACCAAGCTCAGTTTTCTGGGCATTCATAAGCTTCTGCAGCCTTGATCTAAAGGGCTCTAGCTATTGCTTGAGCTGGTGGTAGATCTTGGGATTGTCGTCATGATGCTGGTTCTACCAACGTGCAGAATGTAAGAGCCGTGGAGTCATGGACGTTTCCGTTCACATTTTTTATTTTTTTTGGTATCGGAGATAGAACTTGGGATCTTGCGTTTGCAAGGCAGATGGAGGAACCACTGAGCTAAATCCCTGGTGATCCACTCACATTTTAAAGGAAGGTCTGGTAGGTCAGGCAAATTGCCCTTGAGGAGTGGGTATGTGAAGCTGTGAGAATAAAGCTGAAGGTGTAGTGGAGACTCCAGTAAGTCAGACATGCCGGGAACGTGAAACATCTGTCAAGGAAACTTCATATAGTGAGTAAAGCCAGCCCAAGGAAAAGGCTATGTGGTCTGCAATCAGCAAGGACATAGGAGTGGGCCTACCCAAGCTTTCTGAAACTCATATATTACCACCTTGTGCCTTGGACAGATAAGGAGCTATCAGACTTAATGTTTGCCTTGCTAGGCTTCATTCTTGCTGTGGGACTATTCTTTTCTATATCATTATTCTTCCTTTTTGAAATAGGAATGTTTGCTCTGTGTCATTTTATCTTGGGAATATGAAACTTGCTTTTGATTTTTACAGCAGTTCGCAGCCAAGGGTTTTCTTTGAGTCTCAGAGGAGACTTTGACTTGAACTTTTAAGCAATGCTGGAACTGTTGAGATATTGGGTAAATGATTATTGTTGTTTTGGTTGTATGCAGGATAGTTAAATTACATTGATCAGAATTATTAAGTTGTTATTCTGTTTATTTGGAGATTAAGTATGATTTAAGGAGTTGTGAGTAGGTGTCAAGTTGACAAGGGGTGGACTTGTACTCGGTATTCTTAGTTGTCAACTTGACTAGATTAAGATACTCCTGGAAAAGTGATTGGATCATGGGAGTGCTACACTCCTCAGTAGATTCATTCACCAATGTCCATAGCTGAGTGTATTAAGATAGTGGGGCCCGGGTGGAGGTGGTCACTGAGAGCATGCCTTTGAAAAGTGTATCTCTCATCAGCACTCTTCCCCTATGCTCTGCTTCCTAGCCATTATCAGCCTACCATGGACTAAAATCTCTGAATCTGTGAACCAAATTAAAGCATTTTTCTTTGAGTTATGTATGTTAAGTGTCTTGATTACAGCAACAAAAAGTGGACTAATGCAAGATCCAAACTCACAATATCTGGTCCAAAGCATTGCACTTTTCTGCAATCCTGTACCATTTTTCCAGTTTGCAGGGTCTTTCCAGAAGTATCCCACAGGCTTTCTTCACTAAACAACACTTCCCTCAATTGTTAATCCTCCTAATCTTATCCTTCATCTCATAATCTGCTTTTCCTTCTTATTAAAAAATATGGTATTTAATTGGGTTACCAAATATACATACTGACATGATATTTTAATTACAAAGTGGGTGTCATTCATATCTTTATTTTGCAGAGAAGAAACAGGTAAACTTTTATGTCCAAAATCTTTCAGCTATGAGGAGGAAGAGATTGTGACATAAAGTCTTATTTTTTTCTGCTTTGTGATAATGCCTTTACCTCAGCATCAGAAGATGTTCTTCAATAAAGAAGAGGATTGTCCTTTGGGTTATCATGGATGAAAGGTATACAGTGGAGCAGATGTCACAGAAATTTGAAATCAAAGGAAGCTATACGTAGAAGGTGATTCATGCCATCTTTTCGTATAAGCCCTGCACTGTCTGCAGGAACCCTCAGGAGCCAGAAAGAGAGGATGAGCCGAAGAGCCTTCAAGCATTCCCATTAACCAGAGGCTATACACTTTCATCTCTTTTACACATTGCAAGTTTGCTGAATATTATTTTAAATATAATATTCTCCATTTTAAAAACTATTGCTAAAAAAACCCAAGCAAAATGAAAACTGTATGAAAAAATCCTATTCTCTTCCAACTTCAGACAAGGTAAATAAATAATTTCAAATCACACATTTCATAGCAACATACACTGGTAAAACCATAACACAGTTCTCCCAAGTCCCCGTCCCAGGGCTCTCTCTACCACACCATGATAAGTGCTACCTTCCTGAAGAAAAAAATCATTTAAGAGCCCATTACAGAAATGACAAACTGGGAGCCAGAAACAAAATCTTAAGAAAAAAAAGTAGGGCAAGTGCTGTATTGAGGTCTGAAAAGGCCATTTTAGTTTACTCTGGCACTGATTCAATTTTTCATTTTGACATCATTTGAGCTTTCTTCTTTCTTATATCCAGGTACAACTCTTTTTTCAAGAAACTCACTATGGACAATTAAATCTACTTGGGGAAGTAAATGAGGCATTTTTTAATGGTTCTCCTTGCCCTGCTATGCAGAAAAATAAATCAAAATTTACCCCCCCAACTTACCAAAGATACGAAAAATATACTTTAACATTCACACATAGTCCTAGGTAAATAAAAGAATAAAACAAATACATGATAAGTCTGGAAAATATGAGTGGTTCAAATGTTTTTTAAAATGTAGTTGGCTATATTCATAGCACCTTCTGCTGACCTTATAATTTGTCCCATGTATTCTTTTTTTTTTTTTGGTTATTTTTCTTGTTAATATATTTCTATTATTGATGAGCATAAGGACAAAGATGATGAACTAAGCAACCATGTTACTACCAGCAGTTTCTTTGAAACAATTGGAGCAGCCATGTATTCTTAACTGTTTCTTTGGCTTTGTCTCCTCCAGACTCAAAGCTGTACAGCTACCAAGATGACAATGCCTGGCACATATCGAAGGCCTTTAGATAGACCCTCTGTACAGTAACGCTGACTGCTGATCACAACTATGACCTTCTTCAGCTGGAAGTAGCCAGAATGGTCTTCTTCGCCCTTTGCCCCCTCACAGCAGTTAGGGGAATTTCTTCAGAGGGGGGACTATTGCAGATAGGTAAGTTCATTAGATATCTCATAGGCAGTTAGATAGGCTCAGCCCACAAGGAGCCAACATGAAGGAGAGTGAAGACACTTTCACTGAACGCTAGCATTGTAAAAGGAGAGAAATTAGCACACCCAAGGAGGATGAATAGCAGTGACTGATAATCTAAAAAGGCATCAATCACCTGGGTGCATGGTCAAGATCTTAACCCAGCCTCTCCAGGAAATATCCCTGACCCTCACCCTTACTGAAAATCCTTGTACGCTTGCTATGTGACTTGCTCTCCCATTTGACCCCCATTTAATCAATATTACCTAGGTGACTGTACTTGTAATCTTATTAGTTGGTCATGGTTTTGTCCCACTTCATGCCTACCTTGTAAATTTCCATTGGGTCTTACAGTTTTGTCCCACTTTGTACCCGCCTCACCACCTGGCTTTGCTGTATAAAACATCTTTGAACCGTGGGGTGGGTGGGCAACCTACTTTCTGGTCCTTCTTCTGTCCCTCTTAGACAGAAGCTTTCTTTCTCTCAATAAATTTTTCCTACTCTTAAAAAAAATAAATAAAATGTAATAAAACACATAATTTACCAGAATATTTAAGTAATGGAGTGGTATAAGAATATAATTTTCTATTGAACCAAAACAACCAAAAATGATCATTTCAGCCCTCAGAAAAATGTGTAAATGCAATTTTACTTATTCTTAAAAATACCCTTAAAGTGGATTATTTGATAATTTAGACTATTTCAGTGCTTCTGAATGATTATTCTGAACACAAATTCTTACTATGTTCTGTAAGGTGAAGGAAACTGGACTTAATAATGCTCACTACAGAAGGCTTTTTTATTTTAGAAAATTCCTAAAACTTTCTCTTGAAAAGCTTCAGTTACTTTTATGAGTGGTTATACCAGAATAATTGGTACTTGAATTACACCTTAACCACAACCAGCAGCCAGTCCTACAGTGGAAAGCTAGAAAACTAGATGAAATACAGTGAAAGACTGTATTCAGATGTCAGATAACAGGCAGAGCAGGACTGTAACTCCTCAGAAAATGAGAACAAATGAGACTTTCTCTATAATTTCTCTAGATTTTAGATTTTTTCCCAGATGTGCTTTTTATTAAACTGTGGCAAAAGGAAGTTGAATGCAGAGCATAGAGATGTCACTAGACTGTGTCAGAGAACTATCGAGTTCAGGGATGCTGAAGCAGTAACAATTTGTGGGTCAGAGTATTGGAAAAGAAAGAGACATCCAGAATAAGAATTCCAGAAATGTACCTAGAAATCCACTGTATTTTTGAATCATAACAGAATGTGCATATGATAAAATTATAATAGAATGGGGAAGAACTACAGACAACATACGACAAATAATAAATTTTTTAAAAAGACAAAATTTCTCAGATCTCCAACAGTGCTTGGAAATGTTCAGTCTTCGATTTGTAGAGAAGTCTCTTTGAACCTGCAGGGCTTGGTGGATCGAAATAGTAGGGTTAATAGGATTAAGAATAAGGCTAAGCTCAATCTAGGGTAATTGATGCTGTAGACCTGCCATAGCAGAACTTATAAAACAAAGCTTCAAGAAGATCAAGCTGATTCATGTAAGGGAACTGCCTATTAAACACTATTTATTGAATACTCTTAACAAAAACAGTCCAGACATTTATCAAAGTCATTTATGATGTACAGCATCCAATCAAAACTTAGTTTCCATACAAAGAAGTAGGAAAGTAGGCTCTTTAATTAGAAGGAAATTAGTGATTGAAGCAGAATCAGAAGAGACGAAGATGTTCCAATTAGTAAACATGGATTTAAAAATACCCTTATTAGTATCCTCATAGAATTAAGAGAAAATGTGCGTAATGAGAAAGAGATGGGAAATTTTAAAACAAAACTCAAAAGCTGAAAAATAGATTTTTTTATTGAAAAATTACTGGATAAGCTTACTAGAAACTTAAGCTTTATAGAAGAAAATCAAGTTAAAGATGTAGACATACAAGCTATGTCATCCTAACTATATATGGAGAAAAAAATGCTGAAAAATTTTTTTAGCAGAGTTCAGTGATTTCTGGAACAATGTCAAGGGATCTAACATATAGAAGATGGAGTCCCAGAAAGAATTAGGGATATGTAGAAAAAGTTAAATAAATAATGACCTCAAAGTTTACAAATATTAAAACCAAATTCACAAATCTAGAAAGCCCCAATGACTATCAAACAAGACAATTACAAAGCAGCATACACCAAGATATTACAATAAGATTACTAAAGATTAGTAATAAGAGGAAATATTTTAAAAAATACATAAAACAGAAGAAAGACTCCATATTCCAATAATGGTTCTTGTTTTTCATTAGAAATGATGCAAACCAGAATCCAATGGAACAATATAATTAAAGTTCTGAAAGAAATAAATCTTGTTAACATAGAGTTTTACTTACAATTAAAATATCCATCAGAAATGAAGGTGAAAAAATAATTCAAATAAATAACATCTAAGAGGATTTAATTACTAACAGACATGAACTATATTTGAAAAAGTTTCTTTCAAGTGGAACAAAAACTATATAAATGGCAAGTTGTATATACAAAAAGGAATTAAGAATTCTAGTAATTGTAAATACTTGAGAAAACCAAACAATTTTGACCTTCTTAATTTTTAAAAAATGCAGTTGACTAAGTCAACAAGGCTAATAACCTATTGTGGGATTTATAGCATATGCAAAAATAAAATGTATAATAATAGCACAAAGAAGTAGAACTCCTCCTGCACAGTGCAAGATCAAACATAAAATTGTACAACCACTTTGGAAATTTGTTTGACAGTACCTTTTAAAATTAAACATACAGGAGGCCGGGGATATAGCTCAGTGGTTTCTCCGCCTGCTGTGCAAGCACAAGGACATGAGTTCGATCCCCAGGACCAAAAAAAGAAAAAAAAAAATTAAGCATACAGGGCCGGGGATTTAGCTCAGTGGTTCCACTACCTGCCCTGCAAGCGCAAGGACCTGAGTTCGATCCCTGGTACCAAAAAAAAAAAAAAAAAAAAAAAAAAAATTAAACATACACTTCCCATATGATTTGGGAATTCTGCTCCACATTATTTACTGAAGAAAAATTTAAAATTTGTGCCTCACAAAAACTTTAACAAAAATATTCACAAATGCCTTCTTTATTTAGCACACATGTTCGTAGTGGCACACACTAGAAATAAACCAAAAGTATATCATCTGGTTAATGACAAACCAATTGTATTATATCTATAAATGAATACTACTTAGGGGTAAAGAAATGAACTGTTGATACATACAACAGCATTAGTGAACTCCCAAAATATTGTGCATGTGAAATAAACTAGATACAAAAGAGTAAATACTGTAAGTTCCATTTTTATGAGATATTGGAACAGACAAAATGAACTCATATAGACATAAAGTAGATCAGAGTTACATAAGGTCAGAATTTGTAGAAGATTAGCTACAAAGAGGTCATGGAAAAACTTTTAGAGTGATGGAGATATATATCTTGGTTGTTGTGCTGGTTAAATGGATGTATGTATTTGCCAAAACTCATCAAACTGTCTAATTAAAATGAGTTCTTTTCATGGCATGCAAATTATGACCAATAAAGTGTAAGAAGAAAACTAATAAATAAAGGAGTAGATAACTAGGCATTTCTATTTAAGAACAATTTTTTTTAGAATAAGTTAATATTATAAAAGAGTTAATACAGAAACTTTACATTTAGGTTAAATGAAAAACTCTGTCCCTTTAGTATTCTTGTCTTTTCTCATGAGTGGACTTAATGTCTAAATGACTTATGCTGAATTGGTTGTAAGCCTGTTGTTTTCTCACTTGATATATGGGTTTTAAAAAAAATTTATAAAGGAATATTAAGTGAAAGAAACTTAGAAAATGAATCTAATCATTCCATATCCCTGATTTAGTGATGCTAATTTTATTCATTCATTCATTTACTCCTTGAAAATTTGAACAATGAAAAATTTGCTTTAGAGTTAGTATACATGGGCTCTAACATTGTCCAGTATTAGTTGTATGACATTAAACACTTCAATCTTATATTTTTTATTACAAACTAAGCAGTTAGGAGAATTAATATGTCATTAACAAAAGCAGAGTTACTGGTTCCAAGAAATTATCCACACTTTTTGGGGAGATAGGTGGTCAAACAATCATAACAGATGTTGGTCATCAGCAGGATGGAGGGACATATGTGGACGAGAGGTGTAGTGAAGGGCCACTATAGTGCACAGAAGCTATTTTGGAGGTGTTCAAGAAGTTCATATTTGGACCCAGGGTTAAAGAATGATTAGGAATTACCTATTCAATAAGCAAGCAGAGGTCATGTTAGATAAAGGAAATTCAAGTGCAAATGTAACAAGGCTTTAAAAAATGTTATTTTCATATTGTAGGGGTGTAAAATGTCAGAGTTGTGGGTGGGAGCCATGGAGATGAAACTAGACAGGTAAACACACACTACATCGGGTGCTGCTTATTGGAAGTTTCATCTTAGCTGGTTGTAGAGATTACCAGACAGGATCACAATGCTTACCAACGCATTAGGACATTTAACCTTTCTGAAATTCTAACAGTGCTAGTAAGGAACTTTTGCAATGTTGTTGAAAATTGTTCAAGTCCTAGTTAGCTTTTGTGATTTACTTTTAATGGTGTTGATGGTTTACCAAGATATCTACTTTGTCTTTCAATGTGTGATTTTTAAAACTTCCATTATCACTAGATAAGCTAATTTTTTATTAAAGTTCACCAGTTTTGAAGGGATAGCTATTGAAAAACTGAAATTTATTAAATTAAAATATAATTTATAAAAATACGTATTTAGTAAAATCAAGTTTGCATTTAAAGTGGCTTAGAAGTATTACCTTAGTTCTTTTTTTGCAAAATATATATATATTTTTTGTACCAGGGATCAAACTCGGGTCCTTGCATTTGTGCAGCAGGCGGTGAAACCACTGAGCTAAATCCCCAGCCCTCAAAATATTTTTAGAATTCAGTGTACACTACAAGAAGATCACATTAAGTCCATTTAATCTGATATTCCAAGTAAAAAGTAGGCTCAAAGGTCTGTTTGCAAAGAAAGCTCCAGATGCCAAGAATTCACTGAATAAAACACAAGTGTTGGCTAATAGAAACAAATAGTGTTTCTATAAACAATATGTAGAAGTAAATAATGTTTGCCAATCAAAGCTGAGGCAGGAATAACACTGCATATTTCAAACAGTAAGGGATACAAACTATTAGGGAAAAAGTGGAGGGGTGGGAGTCAGAAGGTGACTGTTTAACCAAAAAGTTTAAGTATATTCTATCAAAGCTGCACCCAGGAGTGAGGGAGATGGTACTGTCCCAACCACAACCCTGCCACAATAACTGCCATCTGATCCACGTAAAGCAGATCATGCAATGGGAAGCCCAGCACAAGGTCCACCTCTGCCACGGTCCCTGGGGCTCCGAGGCCAGCACTAGTCCATAGGAAGTTGCTCTCTAGTTCTCTTCCACTTTCCAAACCTAAGAGAGTGCATCTAATAGAGATTAACTTGCATTTATAACTCTAGCTACAAGGATACCTGAGGATAAAGATTATAGTTTTCTTTTCCCAAGGGGAAGCTCATTAAAGGGTAAAAGAATATATATGAATGTTGAGCACCTATTTCACCATAGCCAACATATCCCTTGGTTCTGGAATTTTGTTTCATTACAAGAAACATGCTATAAAGAAGGTGGTTTTGGAGGCTAGTGGTCCATACTATAAACTAAATAGTAATCACTGCATTATACTATGTGTGAGCTTGTTAAGGCAAGATAAATATATTTTTTAATGTTTGTATTTTCAGTATGGTATAGTATCTGTTGTATGATGAATGCTCCATAAAAATGAGTTGAATGCAATACATTACTCCAACATAGCTGACCAAAGTTATTCATTTATCTGCTAATATTAAAATTTCAACTACTGTAGCAAAAGTAAAAACTTATTTTTTATTCCTTTTAAAACTTGTATATATAAAACATGCATATATATCCATCCCATTGAGAGTTATTTGCTGATATTTTGCTGTATTTGTCTTCTAAGAATAAAATGTTCTGCATAAATAAATTTCTGTTATTACATTCAGGAAATGGAACTCTGATATAGCAATATTACCTAATGTCAAGATTTTTACCTTCTATCAAAAAACTAGGATACAACCAAGGATCTCACATAGTGTTTAGTGTCATTTTTAAAAAATTTCTTTTAATCTGTAAATCCCCCAGTCTATATTTATCTATTTATCTCTCTATAACTATGGTTTCCATCCATGTGTATATAATTATATACTTATGCAAGGAGATTTATAAGATAGTTGTACAGGACTGGAGACAGGACAGTTCACAGCTGTTAAGTCCAAGAAACTGGAAGCTGTAGAACAAGAGGGATTAAGGTACAGCTCCAGTCCAATACTGAAGGGCTGGAGTTCCTGGAAAGTCATTGGTATGAGTTCACATTGAAAGGCTGAAGAAACTGGATATGGTAAGAGTAGCAATAGATGCACCTGCTCAAGCAAAATGGGGTTTTTCAAATACAGGCCAACATCTTCCTTCTTTTAATTTCATCTGGGCTGTAAGCCAATTGGATGATGCTTCCAATCAGGGCAGGTCCTCTCAGCTTACTTTGTTGGCCTATATGCCAATCGCCTCTGGAAATACCCAACAGACACACCAAAAAGTGCACTACAATAAGCTGTTAGGCATCTCTTAATCCAGCCAAGTTGACAATCTCAATTAACAGTCACATTCCCTTTCCTACCACTGGCGCTTCTTTGTGTCCAGGCCCACTGTTCTGCAGAACGTCCTTCAGTGTGCATTGATTTGTTTCTTCACAATTAGGGTTAGATTTATAATTCCTATGTTTTGGTCAAGAGTACTGGTTGGATGTTGCTGTGTCCTCAGTGTAGGACATCAAGAGACACCAGATGTCAAATTGTCACATTATCAGTGATGTTATGTTTAACAGTTTAATTAATGAATATATTATTAATACATTTATTTTGAAGTTTGCACAGTATAGTCGCCTGTTGTTGATTATCTTCTAGTATCCAGGTAATTCATTTTTGCAAAAGGTAGAAGGTTCTCATTATTTCCAGCAATATTAGGAGGTATTAAAATTTTTTGAACTAAATAAACTTGATTGACTTTATTTAAGCAAAGAATTCACAATCAGAAAAGATTAAGTGAGCTCTTTTCTAGCAGCATGAACAGTGAGTTTTATACACTGAATATGGAAGCAATGCAAATAAATTACCTGGTTGGCTTTATCTAGATATTTGCCATATTTGGGTATGGTGGGATGGAAGATTCCTAGTTATATAACC
Source organism: Heterocephalus glaber (assembly GCF_000247695.1). The sequence continues at coordinate 725,966 of NW_004624742.1, read as the reverse complement.
AACTAGATGGTTGGCTGTTCATGGTTGATTGGTATTAGATACAAAACAAATCAGTTTTGTGAAATAACTCTAAACTAATATTTAGTTTGGACCACTGCCCCCAGCGACATGGAGCAGAGCCACCCCCAGTGCTGAGGAGGAGCTTTTCGGGCCACTGTACCACGGCCCCCAGCATGGAGGAGGTGAGCCGCGCGGGTGCCAGCAGCACCTCCCCCCCCATTAAAATGAAAAGACATATAAACAAGCCTAAAAACCAGGCTTCCAGATCACCTACGGCAACCCCAAAGGGAAATGAGATGGAGCTACTCAACCACCTGGACTCCCTGAACTGGCAACAAAAGAGGATCTGGAAAAAATGAAATCAGAAATAATTTCTCAGGTAACACCAGAGATTGTGCCCATATTGTGAGACATGCTTAATACAACTAGAGAGGACACAGATAAAAAAATAGAGGAACATGGTGGAATCCCAACATAGGAAACAAATGGAATCCATAGAGCAGATGCAAACAGATTTCCAGGAGATTAAAAACTCCATTGAAAGTTTACACAGCAGAATGAGCCAGTGTGAGGACAGAATTTCAGATATAGAAGATAAGATTGCAATTAGTGACAAGGAAAATAAAATTTCTTTGAAATAGTAAGGGACCATGAGAAATCAATCCAGCACCTGCTAGATGATGCAAAGAATAACATAAGACTGATTGGAGTCAATGAAAAAACAGGAGAGAGTGCAGATGACATAAAAAAAAACTCTTTACAGAAGTGATGACATAAAACTTCCCAAGCAGGGGAAAAAAACTTGACATACAGACAAGGGAGGCATATAGGACCTCAAATAGCCTTGATAAAAAAATCTACACATAGGCATATAATAGTTAGGATTTCAGAAACTCAACAGAAGAACACAATTCTACAAGCAGTTAGAGAATAGAAACAAATCACACACAAAGGAAAGCCCATCAGAATCACAGCAGACTTCTCAACATCAACACTCAAAGCAAGAAGACCTTGGAGTGATGCATTTCAAGCCCTAAAAGAAAAACAACCTCCACCCCAGACTGATGTACCCTGCAGAACTATCTTTCAAAATTGATGGAGAAATAAGATACTTTCATGACAAAGAGCACCTTAGGAACTTCATAAATACCAAACCAGCACTCCAAAAAAGCTTAGACAATATGCTAGGAAAAGGCAATGAGGATCACAACCCAAGAAGACCAGTAGAATGAATCCATCAGGCATGACAAGAAATTAAATGCAAAAGGGGAGAATCCAACAAAAAGAAAAAGTCATGACAATGATAAGTCAATATGTATCAGTTATAACCATCAATGTTAATGGTCTCAATCAATTCACCAATCCAAAGAAATAGACTGGCAGAATGGGTCAAGAAG
>NW_004624742.1:697407-720717 GCF_000247695.1 Heterocephalus glaber | reverse complement strand
AATCTATGTAAATAGGGAAAGGGGAGGGGTGAAGGGAGCACAGGTAATGGGGAAAAAAATAAGAACTAAGATACATTGTGTACAGGTACAAGCACCCAATGATAAATGTAAATGTATTGTATACCTAAAATGTACCAATAAAAGAATTAAAAAAGAAGAAGAAAGACAGAAATTGTTTTGTTTACCAGGACTGCAGTGAACTTATCCTGAGACTATTTGTGGAATAATTTTACTAATAACATAGTTTTTGAGAAGTGCTTAAGTATATAAAGCACATATTAGTAGGTATGAAGGGAGAAATAGCAATGTAGTAATAGCAGGAAACTTTGGTACTCTACTTTCACCAATGAATAGATCAACAATGGATAGATCACCTGAATAAAGAAACTCAATAAGGATACAGTATTTTTCAACACCACTATAGACCCAAAAGGACCTAACAGACAAATACAGAACATTGAATCTAACAGCAGAATACATGTTCTTTTCAAAGCACAAATGGAACACTTCAGGAAAAATTATATGTTAGGTTCCAAAACAAGTCTTAACAAATTTAAAATTGAAATCATACCAAGAATCTTTTCCAACCATCATGATGTGAAACTAGACATTAATAACAGAAAGAAAATTCACTAAGTTGTAGAAATTAAACAACACGCTCCAAGCAACCAATGAGTCAAAAAAGCTCAGAAAAGAAATAAAAAATATCTTAAATAAAAGTGGAAAACAAAATAGTAAAACTTAGTGGATGCAGCAAAGTAGTACTGTCAGTAGTTCTGACATCTACATTAAGAACAAAGATTGACCCCAAATAAATACTTTAACTTACATCTCAAGAAAATAGAAAAACAAGAACAAAATAAGCCCTCAATTAGTATAATGAAAAAAAAATAAAGATAAGAGCAGAAATAAATGAAATAGACTAGAAAAGAATAGAAAAGGATCAACAAAACTGAGTTGGGATTTGGAAAAGAACAATACTGACAAACCTTTAGCTAGATCAACTAATAAAAAGAGAGAAAAAAACCAATTTATAGGATACAACTTATTCTACAGAAATACAAAGGATCATGAGACCTTGTGGAGCATAATAGACCAACAAATTGAACAACCTGGAATAAATGGATAAATTCCTATAAACATATAATGTAACAAGTATGAGTTATAAAGAAATAGAAAATCTGAACAAGCTAATAATAAATAAGGAGATTAAATTTCTAATCAAAAGCTCCCAACAATGAAAGTCTCCAGGAGCTACATAATGGCTCCACTGATAAGTTCTACCAAACATTAAAAGACTAGTCAACACCAATCTTTTTAAAATTATTCCAAAAAAAACTGAAGAAGAGGACTTCCAAAGTCAGTGCCAGCATTACCTTTATACCAAACCCAGAAAAAAACAATACCAAAAAAGAAAGTTACAGGCCAATATCACTGATGAATATGGATGCAATAACCCTCAACAAAAATTAGCAAGTTGAATTTAATAGCACATGAGAAGGATCATATATAGCAATCAAATGGAGCTTATCCCTGAGATGCATAGATGTTTCAATATATAAATCAATTAATGGGATAAACCACACTACCAGAATGAAGGGTAAAAATGTCATATGATCATCTCAATAGACACAGAAAAAACATTTGACAAAATTTAACATCTTTTCATGACAAAACTCTCAACGAATTAGACATAGAAGGAAGGTATTTCAGCATAATAAAGGCCAGCTCACAGCTATGTCACACTCAATAGTAAAATGCTTAAAGCTTTTCTTCTAAAATCAGGAATAAAAAAATGCCCACTCTTGCTACTTCTATTTAATACATCTAGCCAGAGCAATTAGGTGAAGAAAGAAATAAAATAAAAGAAAGACAGAAAAAGACATCAATGAAATTATGTCCTGTGTTCATGAATTGGAAGAATTAATGTTGTTAAAATGATCTATAGATTCAATGTAACCAATATCAAAATTCCAGCTGCATTTTTTTCACAGGAAAAAAACCTTAAAATTTATTGGAAACCTAGAAGATCAAGAATAGCCAAAGAAATCTTGAGCAAAATGAACAAAACTAGAGACATCACACTATCTGATTTCAAAATATACTACAAAGCTTTAGTAATCAAAACAACATGATACAAGCATACAATAATAGACATATAGGCCAAATAAAAAAAATAGTCCAGAATTAAATCTAAGCATTTATCGCCAGTTGTTCTTCTATAACGGTGTTAAGAACATACAATGGAGAAAGGACAATCCCTTCAATAGATGTTTCTGGGAAAACTGGAAGTCTTGTAGAATGAAATTGGGCTTTTACCTCATACCATATGCAAAAATCAGTTCAAAATGGGTTAGTCTAAAATATAGGACCTAAAATGGAAAAACTACTGGACAAAAATATAGGAAAAAACCCTCTTTGACATTGGTCTGTGTGATGATGTTTTAATCATGACCCCAAAATTATAAGCCACAAAAGCAAAATACTGACAAGTGGGGATGTATTAAACTAAAAAGCTTCTGCATAGCAAAGGAAACCATCAATATTGTGACGAGACAATCCACAAAATGAGAGAAAACATTCTCAAACCATATATCTGACAAGGAGCTAATATTCAAAATATATAAATAGCTCAAGCAATTGAATAGCAAGAAGACAAATTTTAAAATAGGCAAAGGACATGAATAGACATGTCTTAAAAGATATACTAAAAGACATATGAAAAAATGCTCAACATCAGTAATCATCAGGGAAATGCAAATCAAAACCACAATGAAATCTTACTTTACACCTGTTAGGATCACTGATGCAAAAAAGAAAAGATAAGTGTTGGAGAGGAAGTTAAGAAAATACTTGTACTCTGCTGGTAGCTATATAAATTGATGCAGCCATTATAGAAAGCAAGGTGAAGTTTCTTTAAAAAATTAAAAATATGCTCCAGCAATCCCACTTCTAGATATATATCCAAAAGAAATGAAATCAGTGTGTGGAAAAGGTAGCTGCACTCTCATGTTCATTAGATCATTATTTTTCATAGTCAAGATATGAAATTTCTAGGAATAATAATTTGTGTGTACCTGAACGACTTTATCCTGAGTAAAATAATCCAGCCACAGAAAGAGAAATACTACATGATCTCACTTATACACAGAATCTAAAGATGGAAAGTGGGATGATGGCTTCCAGGGGATGGGGTTGGGGGATAGTGAAAATGGGGAGTTGTTAGTCAAAAGGCACAAAGTTTCACTTAGGCAGGGTGAAAATATTATAGAAATCTGATGTACTGCATGATTACTATAGTTAGTAATGCCGTGTATACTTGAGATCTTAAGTGTTCTTTCCATATACATGAAAACTCTGTCTGTGTTGGATATGTTAATTAGCTTGATTGTGGTAATTATTTTATCATGTATACATATATTAAAAACTCCACGTTGTATACCATAAATATATATAACTGGATCTGTCAATTTACCTCAGTACGGCTGAATGCAGTTTATGAGTACAGTAGACTACATAGAAATTTTTAGCTTTCCATCTCACTACTTTTGGGTCTGAACTTCCTCATCTGTAAAAGGCAATGTACTTTTCTCATGGATTATGAAGATTAATTAGGTAATGTCTTTAAAGCATGAAGAGCAGCTCTAACTGAATTCAGTATCAGGCATGTGAATACAAAGCATATAGTAAAGTTTTTATTATCACTATTGCCTTCAATTTAGATTAGATTTCACAAGAATATAGATGGAACCATCTTCAAATTTCAATAATTTAATCTTCTCAGTATTTGAAGATGTAAGTAAGTGCATTAAGCTTTAGAAAAGCCCCTGAGTTTTTAGAGAAGCAGAATATAATTGTTCAGGGAAAAATTTAGAGGATTTTCTAATTTAACAACTTTGGCTATAGTTCTTACCAGTGATGTGTTTGGGGCATATTACTCAATACTCAGCCTCAGTTTCCTCATCTCTGTAATTCACAGGGTTGTGATGAAGATTTTAACTAATGCATTAGGAGGGAAAGAGGAAAAACAGCTCCTAAAATTCTGTTCTTGTTTTTCTTTATAGAGTAATAAAACTTTAGACCTCCACATCTCCTGACCTTTCCTGACTCTTTAGACTTCAAAATCCCCTGAGTTTGGAAGATTACACAGAACTACTCACCACCTCCTTAGTCCCACCCCCAGCCCTGTGCCAGCTGTGGAAAGACAAACTAATTGAAGCAGGGTAGCACCCAACTGATGTTTAGATCTTCATGTTACATTGGTTCTCCTATGAAACTGTTGTCTTCTCCCATAACTTTTCAATGATAGAAGAGAGTCTGCTAAAATATATTACTTTTTTCACTGGATAAAGATTAATTCAAGGAGTACTTACAGAATGTATTCAAGAGGAAAATAAGATTTAAAGCTTATTTCTCTGATTTTCTGGGCTGTGGTCAGCTCAGATCTCAGTGAACTGAGAATATATATGTATTCATATGCTTCTCCATACTCACATGCAGATTCTTATTTATTTTGTGAAAGTTAATTATATTGTAGATCTGAATATTTGAATAATATGATTCTTGGATGTTCAAAGGTTTTTGTATATGGAGATTATATATAAACAGGTCTCTCATAAATTCTTTTTTTGGATTTTGACAGGAGACTTGGATAGAAATATATCATCTTTTATTAAGCATTTATGCATTACAAAAGAATATTTTATGAACTAAAGGGTAAGAAAGCATTATGAGACATGGTCACTCCCATCACAAAGCTTGTAATCCAATTAAAATGAGAAAGCAAACCCAGGCACAGAGAATGGTAACTGAGAAGAGCTCTTGGAAGAAACTTCAATAGAAATGTTCTGCATTTCATTACCTGGCTGCCCAATACACACACCCTTTCACTCCATATATCTGATTTCAAAGATTCCTCAACTATTTTATGAGTATATAATTTAAAGACTAAATTCTTCAAATTAAAATCTCCTGCTCTGTGAAAGGCAATGTTAAGAGAATGAGCAGACAAGCCACAGACTGAGAAAATATTTGCAAAACTTGCATCTGATAAAGGAATATTATCCAAGTCATAGCAAAGAATTCTTAAAATTCAACAATAATAAAGAAATCTAATTTAAAAATGCACCAAAGATTTAGTAAACACGTGTCCAAAGGAAATATACAGATGATAAATAAGCATATGAAAAGTTATTCTGTGTCATATGTCATCAAGGAAATGCAAATTTAAATAACAATGAGATTCTATCACAAACTTCTTAAAATGTCCAGAACACTCACATCAAATGATGGTGAGAATGTGGAGTAATAGAAACTCTCATTTCTTGTTGGTGAGAATATGAAATGATACAGCCTCTTAGAAGACAGCATGGAAGTTTCTTGACAAAGCAAACATATGATTACCATATGATCTAGCAACCATGCTCCTTCACATTTACTCAAAAAGAATAGATAATTTATATGTACTTAAACTTGCACACATACATTCATAGAAAATTTGTTTGTAGTTGCCAAAACTTACCAGAAACCAAGATGACCTTTAATGGGGAATTGAAAAGTAAACTGTGATATATCCAGACAATAGAATATTATTTAGCACTAAAATTAAATGAACTACCAAGTCATTAAATGACATGGAGGAACTTTAAAAACATATTAGTAAATGAAAAAAAAATCAGAAAAGGCTACATAACATATAATTCCAAATACAAAGTTACCTTGGTTAGCAAACTTGATTTGTTCCACGATTCTGGAAAAGATGGCTACATTCATGTTTGTGTGGAAAAGATGGCCATAGTTGTGTTTGTCACCCAATACAGAGTTTGCAAACAAAAACAAAATTTTGCCTAATGCTTTGTTTGTGAACATACCACTGCATATGACATTCTGGAAAAGACAAAATTATGGAAATAAAGTACTCCTGCTTGCCAGGGGTAGATATTGGATGAAGAATGAATAGGTGGAGCACAGGATTTTAAAAACAGTGAAAATACTCCACATGGTACCAGAACGATGAAGATATGTTGTTATACATTTATCCAAATCCATAAAATCTACACCAAGAGTGAGCCCTAACAAAAGTAACCTGAGGTGATATACGATGTATGTGTTAATGTGGGGTCATCAGCCGTGACAAACATACCACCCTGGTGAAGGATGCTGATCCTGGTGGAAGCTATGCATATGTGGGGGCAAGGAGTGTAAATGGAATCTCTATACTTTCCTCCCAGTTTTGCTGTGTACTTAAAACTTCTCTGGAAATGTAAAGTCTTAAAAAACACAGCAATCACAGAGTAGGTAAAAGGATCATTAGCATGTAGGAAAAAATATAGCCATATATATGTTAAGTGGGGAGAAAGTATTAAATATAGTATTAAATGAAGATGGCAGCCATGTTAAAACAAAATTCTATTCATATGGGGAAAATAACTGGTTATAAGTGCCATTTACATGTGGGCACATAGTCACAGAAAACACACCCAAATCTAATGCATCAATATTCAAGAGTACGGGAAACACAATCTCAGTAAAACAAAAATCTCACTTGCTAAAGTAGAAAAAAGAAACTGCATGTTGCCACCATATATTGATGATATCCTGTATCATCTGAATGGGAAAGTAAAATATTATGGCAGCAAAAACATTCATGGACAATAATTTTTTCAGATCCTGTGCTTGGCATTTGAGTACATTATTTGGCCAGAAAATCCCTCTGGACTGGAGCACTAGGAATAATTTTTAAGTATGTATGTATGTCTGAATTCCCATAGAGGTTCAGTTCTTAGTGATGGCACTATTTATTACAGTATGTCCTGGTTTTAGCCTGATGACATTCCCAGTCAGTTACAATCAATCATAAGCCACTACTCTCTAAGCTTAGGGTTTTTCCTGATGCTTCAACCCTCTCGAAGCCTCTCCATTCACTTTAGAAACTCCATTTAATTTGTTAAAAGTCAATTCCAGGGAGCTCTGCCTCTCGAGCCATCCTTCCCAAACCCTGTTTACCAAGCTAATTTGTTTGCTTATTTTGAGGATCAAACCCACTTGCACGGGATTAGTCTCTGCTATTTGGGACCTATTCAACCACAATGCATGTTGTTCTGGGCTTAATGGCCCTTGTCTCAGGGCAGGGAAGAAGAAAAATGGATTGGGAAGGAGCAGATGGAGATTTTCCTTGCCTAATTTGCCTCTGCCATAGCACAGGAAATTCCAAATATCTCGAGGTAGAGTAAATAAAGTGGTAGATTGTTAGTGCCTATCTTTTATTTTCTTTGCTGCCAGTGGGTCATTTTGGTTAGAAGGGCAAGAGAAGTTCAGATTTGCTGATTTAAATTTGAGCCTGTAAATTAATTTTTAAGAGGGAATATTTTGAAGCTAGTTTGAAATAAGAAACTAGAGCAGAGGTAGAAGATTTAGACTGGAGCACAGAAGTGGAATCTACTCTCAACAGTTTTATAGTGGAAATCCTGAGTATGTATAAACTCTATAAGGAAGTAAATCAATGGTGAGAAAGAGTGTGGGAGACCATGGGTTCCTCAGACAGCCCAGACATGTCTTCCTTGCCTCCTTGTAGCATATGCCACTCAGAGATGTTCACAAGCCAGCAATGCTGGTGCTGGGGTTAGCTGAGCGCAGCCTCCTCCTCTGCTGAGTCATCCTCCACTGGAAACACCAAATGCAAACAGGAAAAGTAGGACCTGATACTGGGAGAGGGTACAGAAGCAGATAGAAGTTTCCTCCTTACAACCTCGAAGTCCCTGCCCAAGAGGACCAAGCTCTATGCTGCTACCAAGGAGCCCTGAGAGGAAGACAGTCTTTATGGGGACTCTCCAACTCTGACTGGCTCCCTGAGTAAGATGTGGCACAAACTCACAGGTCAGCAAACTCACAGGCCTCCGGGCCTGCAGGGGGATCAGGAGCTTGTGGGCTGACTGGGTCTTGACTAAAACGAAGTCATCAAAATCCCCAAGACAGTCAGGAATAAACTGGACAGTAAATTGGCAGGTCATTCCAGGAGCCACCATGCCACCATGTCCTGGGAACATCCCTGTACATGACAAAAGCAACCGATGAGGATGGGGACCAGTACTCACCAGGGTTGGACCCAGCTGCCTCAAAAGGCAAGCACAGCTGGGGCTGACTGTATGAGTCAACACCTCTGGGCCAAGGTCAGGCAAATGGCAGAACCACCAAGTGTGCTGGGGCAGGCTTATAGGGCAGGGACTCCAGGAAAACCATGAGGGCCCAAAGACGAGTGAGATGGTCCATCTGGAATGGTTAGGTGGAGCCATGCCTGGTCCTGTGGCTTACAATTTATCTCATGGGAAGCAGAGTCCTTTGAGATTTCTGGGCAGAGGGACATGGCCAGAGTTATTCTTGAGATAAACACTGGCAAGTAAGCTGGAAGGCTGGCTGGAGGCTGCCACAGTGAAGTGAGCGTTGAGGAGGACCTGACTGAGGGCAGTGACAACATGAAGGGGGAAATGGCAGAACCAGTGCCTAGAGAGAGAAATCAGGAGAGAGGAGCTGTCCAGATGGTGGGATCTCACCAGCAACTGGTGGGGAGAGGAGGCCTGAGCTCAGGACAGGGGCAGAGTCATCAGGGCTTAGTGGGTCTGTAACTGCAGCTAACCCACCACATAGCTCTGGGGCTGTCTAAAAGGATACCTCACTGAACTCACCGAACCCCAGAGCAAAGTATGCAGTAGAAAGTGGGAGGACTTGCAGGTAGCGGCTAGTTGCAGTGGTATTCTGTAGTGTGATCACCATCTGTCCAAAGGGAAAGGTGATTTCTCTTTACAACATTTAAGGACACAGTGCTGCTGCATGTAGTGGTACAAACCTGTAGTCCCAGCACTTGAGAGGCTGAGGCAGGAGGATCATCAAAAGTCCAAGGATTGCCTGGGCCACATAATGAGTCCAAGGCCACCCTGAACTATATAGTAAGACCCTGTCTCAAAAAACAAAACAATAAAAGGAAAGAAGGGAAAAGAAAAAAATATGAGAAAAGGACAAAATGGAAAAGTCTTTGTAAATAGGGAAGGGTGGAGGGGGTGAAGGGAGGGCTGGGAATGGGGAAAAAATAAGAACAAGTTACATCATGTAAAGGTACCAGCTCCCAATGATGAATGTAATTGTAATGTATACCTAAAATGTACCAATAAACACAATGAAAAAAAAAGAGTGTGGAAGAATAAAATAAGGCAAGTAAGTGTGAATTGTATATACTAAAATGCAGAAATATTGTTTTTAGTTTTATATTTATCATAATAACCATTCCAAAGGAGGAGGAGGAAGAGGAGGAGAAGAAGAAGGAGAAGGAGAAGGAGAAGGAGGAGAAGTTGTTGCTCTAGGGATGGACTACAGTACCTACAGAGAAGGAGGAGGATAGTGAAAGTCAAGTCAAGACAAGAGAATGTTTCCAGTAGAGGTGGTAGGATCCAGTGCTTTAGAAAAGCCAGTGGTTCTGACAGAAAGCCATGGAGCTTGGCAGATGGCAATAGGCACTGGCAAGATGGTAGAGGCAAGAGTCAAACTGGAGGAAGCTATAATGAGATGATGGGCAGGAATGGGAGCACTTGTATAGAGCATTGGCATAAAAAGGGGAGGTGCTCTTGATTCATAAATAGAAAAGACATTACAATGTAGTGGAAAAGCATTATAAACCAGGGGAAATGGATGTGTTCAAGGTGGAAGGGAGAGTTGTAGTGAGGGAAGGTTTGAATTGTTTCATGGTGGCGACGCTGGAGGAAATCGCGCAGGGGAAACAGGAAGGGGTGTGAGGGCTCTCTCACGTGGCGTTCTTTGGTTTTTCCAATTTAAATTTTTTCTTAGTACACGTTTGTAGTACATACTGGTTACTTCCCTCATGGGGAATTGTACATGTATGTAATACATCTTTATTATTTTTTCACCTCCTCCTTTCCCTTCCCTTCCATCTTTTGGTCCCTTTACCTTGTGCAAAAGATCTATTTTTCCTGTTATCTATCTTTTACTTTGCTCTTTATTTATATTTTGAGTTTCTCATTTAAGAGAAATCATGTGATAATTAAGCTTGTGTGTCTAACTTACTTCATTAAACATTATGGCCTCAATGTGCACCCATTCTCCTACAAATGACTCAAATTTATCCTTCTTTATAGCAGAGTAGTGCTCTATTGTGTATAAATACATTTTCTTTATCTATTCATCTGTTGATGGACATATAGGTTGCTTCTAACATTTAGCTATTATGAATTGTGCTGCTGTAAATTTGAGTATGCATGGATCGTTGCCATATGATGTGTTTAAGTCTTTCAGGAAGATACCTAGAAAAGGAATAGCTGGAATGTCTATTTTTAGTTTTTGAAGAATCTTCAAGGATTAGTCTTTGTTGAAACTCAGTCAGAGATGGTGCTGAGCCTGCCGCAACACAAAAGCACCTGCTCTCTTTTGGCTATTACTAGCTGATAGGCATCCTCTAACTCTCCATTTCACAGATTCTTTCTCCTTTCATTCTGTACATTATATTTGCTTTCTCACCCTACAGTATGGATTAATCATGCTGGATGATGTGGAACTGTGTCACATTCACCTAATTTGGATGAAACAACCATAAAACCACTTCCAATACCACAAGTGATGCAGGAATAAAGTGACCACTCTTCTCCAGGCTTAAGGGGATAAAAGAACAATTCCTTTCCTGGCTATCCAGTTTTCATACTGAAGTACTCCTGAAAGACACATGGGTTAAAAAGAAAAGAATTTAAGATACAGGTTTTAAAGTAAGATGAATTTTTTGAATTGCACTGTCATGTGAAATGTTTCTAATTTTATTTTTGATTTTTTTCTCAAGTTCAGTAATAGATCTCACAAAATTAAACTTCAATTACTGTCTTCCCTTATCTCCAATATCAAAAGATGTTGAAAAGGTGAAAGTTTTTGTTTTAAAATATGGAATTTACAATTAAATTGTCTACAAAGATTACCAGAGGAGAATGTATTTTAATAACTGATGTTTTGAATACAATGTGGACATAGAGGATTTAAGCTTTGTTCAAGTATCTTTCCAATTATAATTAGAATTTAACAAAACCAAAGGTTAATAGAATTTTTTTTTTCTCCTGGGGGCTATGAGAAGTCAGCAATAGGAATTACATTTTGGGAAAAGGGTGAAGGGAATATTTGAAAAATAAAATTAATCATAGTCATTATGATGATTTAATCTATGGGAAAGTCAGTCTTTTAAATTGCTTCTTATTTAATCCAACTCAATCCAGGCTTTTTTGGTGTACGCCCTAATGGGGGTATTTTGATGTGGTTTGTGTTATTTTCTTGTGTTTGTTATGTCATGATTTTGTGATATTTACATCAGTTCCAATGACCAGAGAGAAGAATTTGCTCACTCTATTCCTTCGCACACTCTGGATTGATTCATATGTATTGAGGCAGTGTGTAGAAAAGGCTTCATTAGTTTCAGACAGGCCATGAATTGAAGAAACATATAGGGTGTTAATTGAAAATACTAGGTTGTATTCTGTCTCTTTCTGAATTTCCCAGGCTATAAGCTGCCTGAGTTTTTATCTTTTGTCAAGTAATGTATACCGTGTGTGTGTGTGTGTGTGTGTGTGTGTGTGTGTGTGTGTGTGTGTTTAATCATCTTTGGGCACTGCAGCTTAAAATATTATATTGAAACTTGTTTTAAGCCAAATTATTATAAAGTGTTTGATTGTGTGAATGTGTTAATATTTTATTTCTCCGCTACAACTTTATGTTGGCTATTTAGGTTGAAAATCTGGGGGTAATTTAGCTAACAGAATGTCATGGCCTATTTCACAAATCTCCCATATGAGTTCATGAGGAAAGATGTCTGTGATTCTCCATTTTATAGAACTATGCCTTATATTCTTTAAATATAAAGTTTGAAAATATAATGCTTCTATACCAAGTGGGTGTCATATCCATGGAGTTAGGACTTGATAAATTATTTTGAAAAGATGAAAGTGTGTATGGTAACTTTAGATATTTATGGAAATGGCTATGAATGTGGGTTTTTAGAAAATTGTTTTATTTTTATTTGTAAGTCTCTGAATACCTCTGAGCAGATATTTTGTATAACATATTTCCCAGAAGATACAAACTTTGACAAACTTTGTGACGATATAAACTGTGAAATGTACAGTAACTATTAAGTTTACTCATTTTTCATCTTCCAAAAATAAATAATTGAAACTAGTACATATTTGATAAAACATGAATTGAATTGAATCCCTAGGAGACTCAGAATCTAGGGTTCCTAAAAATTCTCCTGTTCACACTCTAGTATGAAGCCATTTCAACCAAATGAAGAGTATTAGTTCTTACAGTTTAAAGACTTATCAAGACTCTATCTCAAAATAAAAAATAAAAATAAGGCTGGGAATGTAGCTCAGTGCAAAGGACCTGGTTCAATCCCCCGTGCAGGGTGGGGCGGCAGGTAGAATCCTCCTAGTCTGCAGAGCCATCACTCCAATTCTGAGCAGTGGACCCCAGGGAGGATGTCTTTCTGTCACCTCCTCTGCCTGTGCAAGCATGTCAGGAAGTTATTCTCAGTCTCTTGTATTTCCTGGTAACATTTGTGCAAACAATTCTATTTTCTCGTTTCTCTTTAACCTTCTGCTTAACATCTAAGTCTCTACTAGAACTTTCTTTAGACAAAAGGCAAAGGGTTGGCTGTGTTCCCACTTATAAAATACACTTCCTTACAGATTTCTTTTGGCTGCCACTTTTTAAATTTTTAAAATGAAGAAAACTTTATTGCATGTTTTCATTATTAAAATAATAGCTGGGCATGATACACATACGCAAATTAGAAAAACTGAAATTTGCAACACGAAACAAAAATAAAATTCAAGTTTACCAGAGATACTGTCAACATTTTGATTAAAATATCTGTACAGCTATCACACATATCTGCAGAAACACATCCATTTGCTTAAGTGAATGAGATTATATTTTTTGGGTTACTAGCTATTTCACTTAAGAGGAAGTTGTGAACACTTTTCTCTGTTAATAATTGCAGATATACATTACAATTGCCTTCCATATATGGGAGGAATTGCTTACAAGATCTGCTATGGATACCAAAATCCTCAGATACTCCAGTTTCTTATAAAATGGCCTATTATCTGTATATAACTATGCTCATCTGCCTCCCAAATACTTTAAATCATCTCTAAATTACTTATAACATCTAATACAATGTTAATGCTTATGTAAATAGTCATTACCTTACTGTTTGGGGAATAATAACAAGAAAAAAGCCTGTATGTGTTGAGTACACATACATTTTTTTTCCAAATATGTTTAACTTATAGTTGGTTGAAGGCACAGATATGGATGTGTGAATTATAGAGGGTGGACTGTAACTGCTTTTGATGCCTTCACAGGACTCAAGAGCACCAGCATCCCATCATTTATCTAACTGAGGAAGAGTGAGATAGTTTCCAGGGTTTCCTTGTCATAAAGAGCATGGCAGGGTATAGCCTCAGGTGGACAGCTCTGTGCACCTGTGTGACCATCTCTCCAAATCACATTTCTACAAAGGAAATTGTGGAGCAAAAGGATGCATGTAGGAGAATATTCAGTTTGTGTGCATAGGAAAAGACGTCATCGTGGCATATCTAAGTAAGTTATTGGTTTGGCTCTCAAAACAAAGTCTGGAGGGTGGAGCTCAAGCCTGGAGCAGATATGTTAGCAATCGGATTCATTTCTCCTTTCCTGTTCCACCATTTTAGCAAGGCAAATGCTAAAGGAAAGGAAGAAGTTTTTTTGTTTTGTTTTGCTTTTTTTAAGTCTTACTATATTTCCACTGAGAAAACACTGAGAGTTCTATGACTCGGCAGGGTGGATTTTGGTAGGTGGTCAGCAGCATCTGTTATGAAGGTAGTGGATATTAAATATTTGCAACACACAAGCCAACTTCCCTCCGGAATGAGTGAACAACTCACCCACTTGCACATTCAAGTGTCTGCCAGCTACATTTGAAAACAAAGGAGTAAAGAGTGAGTTCTCCAGTGACTTTTGTTCTGGCAACTTTCATAGGAAGAAATGTTTGCCTTTCCTCCAGTGAGAATAATCATTTGTCATCAGACACGGAGGAAGGTCAGTTATACTGCATCCAATTTTTCTTTTTAAAGTTTTGGCTATTTGCACCCAGAAATAACGCCACTATAGTCTCTTGCTTCTAAGCATCAGCATCCTTGGTTCAGGCTCCAGAAAAACCCTAAAATAATATTGGGGCAGAATGGTATGGGTTGCCCCAAAATGACTTTCTGGGAACATTGGTGGAAAGTGAGAGTAAGGATGAAAATGTGAGGACATTTGGAAAAGCATTTCAGGGATTAGTAAGGTCATCCTTCTCACTAATGCTAAACATTCTACTTAGTATTCCACTTCTGTCTGCCCTTTGAAGAGGCATACATACGTGTTTCTATTTATTTATAACATCTTGTTTTACATGTAAAATAATATATATACATATATATGCTAGAAATATGTATACATGTATGATAGGAAATATTTTTAAAGAT
The DNA here is from genome assembly GCF_000247695.1 of Heterocephalus glaber. Next base: position 706,168 of record NW_004624742.1, on the reverse strand, counting down.
AACAAGGAGACTGTCCATAATGACTTTAATATTTTGGTGTATTTTCATATATATTTAAATACATCAGCACACACATACACAAGTATGGAATCACATTGTATATTTAATTTTGTATTTCACATTTTGTACTTCATATTAGTTAATGGAAATTTTCCCTAGTTATTAGTTAAAATTTTACCATATGATTTTAAGCTTTACATAAAATTGAATTGATGTATTATTCATTATTCTATTGTTTTCTTTTTAGTTTTTCTTCCCAAATTTTTTCACATTTAAAATCTGATATTTAGCAACCTTAAATTATAAATCATCTAGCATATGAATAATTGGATGAAAAAGCTGAACATGTCTTGGAATTCTACATGACTATATTTTCTTTTCTTTTTTTTTTTTTTTTTTTTCTGGTACCAGGAATCGAACTTGGGTCCTTGCATTTGCAAGGCAGGCCATGGAACCACTGAGGTAAATCCCTGGCCTACCACATGACTATATTTATAAAATATTATTTTTTTTTAGTGCTTAAGTTATTTTTATTTTTTTAAATTAATTTTATTGGTACATTTTAGGTATACAATATAATGACATTCATCATTGGTAATTTGCACCTTTGGATAATCTCTCTCAGGTCCATAGGGGAAAAATATAAAATATTATTAATACACAAATATTCCAGTAAGTTTGTCCCAATCTACTTTTTTTTTTTTTTTTTTTTACTAGAAATGCATGTTCCTCTCTTTTGAAACACGTGGACCCAAACACATCAATCGTAAGGCTTTTGGAGTCTTATTATAACTTCAAAATTCTATTTAACCATTGAGTAGAAATTTTTAAAATTTGCTATTGTGTGAGGTTTAATGTCAGCATTGCTATACGGCTTTACCCGTAGAATAGGCTCATTAAATTATCACATACATTCATGTGTACACACACAGAGAGTTCCTATTGGATTGAAGCTAATGGTTTTTGCATTTAGTTTTGAAATGGCTGCATGACATTCACATATATGTTTTAGCCAATCTGTTGTTAATACATTTAGGCTGATTAGAGTGCTTCTGAATTTATACATTGCAGATATTACAGCAGTGATGATTTTTATGGTCACAGCTTTGATAGACTCAATTATTTTCTTTTGGTAAATATCTAGAATTGTTGAAAATATTGTTCCACACATATCCAAATTCAATCCTTTTAATTTCTAGAATTGCTGAAAATATTTGTTCCAAAGATACCCAAATTTAATCCTTTTACATTCTCAATTGTAACACCTGAGCAGTTTCTTTATAATGTTGGTCACTTCTGTTTTTCTAGGAATATTTTCACTGCATTGAGATTTCCAGATGTTTAACATTTCTTTATAATAAAAATAATATCATCATCATCATCATCTCTATGTTTTGCTATCTCTTTCTCTCCTGTGTAGACTTTTAAATAGATTTGTCTGGTTTATTTATTTTGTGGCAGAATAATTTTAGATTTCATTGATTTAATTTTCTGTTTTTAAAGTAATTCATTTATACTATTATTCATATTTATTTATGTTTTTTCTTTTCTTTGGGTTGATTTGTTGATTTTTTTTTTACCTTGTTGAATTGTTTCAGATTTATATATTAATTCTATTTTCTGTTTTCAAAATCATTCATTTATGGTATTTTTAACTTTATATTTTTGCTTTCCTTTTTTTGTTGTAGGCAATGTTATTTTGGCCTCTTGAGTTGAAAAGTAGTAAATCAATGTTTAATGACCATTTAGAGATTTAAAGATAAAAATTAGAAATTAGTAGAGATACAGCTGCCTTATGCTTTCCTGTGCTTGTGTTGTATGGCTTTCATTATCATTTTTTCCAAAAATATTTAATTATCCATCTTTGTGATTTTTTTTGTTCCATTTCCTGTTTATGGAGTATATTTTAATTCCAATTATTTAGGGATTTTTGGGGGGGGGTTGGTACTGGGGATCGAACTCAGGTCCTTCCATTTGCAAAGCAGGTAGCAGAACCACTGAGCTAAATCCTCAGCCAGCCCTATTTAGGGGTTTTAATTAAAGCTCTGACAGTAATTTTTCTCTTTATTGTAACTAGAGAAAACATTCGTTAAGATTCTTATATTGGGAGAGGGTGACATCAGCAATATGGTGGGACAGGAAGCGACAGGCCCTCCTGCTTCATGGAGCCACTGGAGGATTTAACAGCACAAGCAGGCCAATTCTCCTAGTGAAGAATCCAGAAACCAGTTAAGAGGCTTCTGTACCCTACATGAGCACCAAGCAGCCACATCAAAGCAGGTAGGAAATGCCTGGCACTTGCTCTCCACATCCCCTCCCCTGACACAGGCGGTGATCTCCAGAAAACTCCCAATTTCCAGCTTCTCTGGGGGGGAAGGAAAGAGGAGGGGAACTGTCAGGCTAATGTGCAGACTTTTGAGGAGGGCTACATAAGGAAATAAGTGATAACAGGAATGGGCACCAGACTGGAGGCCACTCAGAATAAAAGTTACAGTTCGAACTGGTATCCCCTGTCTCACCTTCACTCCTTCTCCCAGCTCAGTGCAGGGTGAAGGGGAAGAAATCTCCAGGTCCTGGCCTCTTCCTGTGGAGGGAAGGGTTGAGTGTATGGCAGGGTTGCCTGAGGGACTGGTTACTGTCTTGGAGACAGCTTGGAGAGCTGACAGGACCTGGTAAATAGGGCCCTCTGAGAGACAAAAGAGCTGAGTGAGTTGCTGCTGCTCCAAAAGACCCACCACACAGCAGAGACTGATGCAGCTTGATGGGTTCTCTTTTAGGTAGTGAAGTGGACTGGAAAGAGTGGAATGTGCCTTCAATATTCTGGTCTTTTGGTAGTAGGGTGAATAGCCTGAGGACTGATTACTACCTCTTTCCTGATTGGGAGCACTGACAGGAACAGAATTCAGTACTCTGAGAACACAGAATACAGTACATTGAGAACCAAAGAGCAGCACAGCTTACCACAGCCCCAGAAAATCTGCAGCACCACAGAGACACCACAGGGAGAGAGAGAGCTCAACCTCTTGAAAAAAGAAATCTGCAAAACCTCTAATGTAGAATTTATTTGCGCAAGTGCAGAGAAGATGCCTCCATGGAAAAGGGGTGAAAGGTCCTCAGAATCTCCAGCTGGGCTGAAGGCTTTTTCCTATATGGAGCCAGTTTGTAAACACTGAAACATACAGTTCTTTTTTCAAATGTACTGATTTCAACACAAAGTAACAAGGCCTGTGGAGAAAAAAGGAAACATGGCCCAAACAAAATGGCAAAGTAAGTCTCCAGAAACCTAAGCTAAAGAATTACCGGGGGAAAAAAGAAGCAGCAAGATACATCATGTACTGGTACAAACTCCCTATGATGAATGTTATGATTATGTATATCTAAAATGTACCAATAGATGTTTTGCTAAAAAAATTAAAATAAAAAAAAAAGAATTAGAGATACAGTATATGAATTAGGTGATGAATTCCTAAAGATGTTCAACAGTTTCAGGAAAATTATGTATAAAGAAAATGAGAATATAAAAAAAGAGATTAAAAATATTTTTTTAAAAACCCATAAATTTTGGAGCTAAAGAATGTAGTAACAACCCACTATATATCCAAAATATATAAGAAACACCTACTTCATACCAGAAAACAAACAACCTAATTAAAAAATGGACAAAAGTCCTGGATAGACATTTCTCCAAAGATAACATACACATAGCCAACAGGTACATGGAAAAATGTTCAATATCATGGATTATCAGAGAAATGCAAATCAAAACCCTAATTAGATATCACCTCACACCTGTTAGGACTACTCTTGTCAGAAACACAAAGAAAAGAACAAATGTTGCCAAGGATGTGAACAAATTTTGACCCATGTGCATTGTTGGTGGAGATGTAAAATGGTGCAATTGATATGGAAAACAGAATGAAAATTCCTTAAAAAATTAAAAATAGAATTATTCTGTGATCCAGCATTGTACTTCTGGGTATTTATCCAAAAGAACGAAAAAAAGGATCTTGAAGAGATATTTGTGCTCTCATGTTCCTGGCAACTTTATTCACAACATTCAAGACATGGAAAAACCTAAATGCGCATCATGAGCTGAATGGATAAAGAAAATGTAGTACATACACACAATGGAATATTACTCAGTTTTAAGTAAAAATATATTGTCATTTGCTATGATGTGGACGACATGCTAAGTGAGATAAGCCAGTAACAGAAGGATAAGCATGTCATGATTTCATTTACCTGAGGTATCTAAAGTAGTCAGATTCACAGAAACAGGAAATAGTATACTACTAGTTGGCAGAGACAGTGGGGAGGGAGAAATGTGAACTTTATTCAATGGGTACAAAGTTTCAGGCATGCAAACTAAAAATAGTACAAGAAGCAGATACTTGTAACTAATACTGAGATGAGCACTTAAACCTTTAATAAAGTAAATTTCATGTTATATGTCTTTTACCACCAAAAATAAAGTTTTCTATATTTGGAAATTTCTACCAATTTTTTTTAGGATTTAGTCAGTGTTTGGAAATGTTTTATGGATGTTTGTAAAACATTACATACTATTCTTTTAATTAATCAATAATCTTTTAAATAAATCTTATGAATTATATTATGTTATAATTTTGGCAACTGAATCTTCTATAGGTTGACAGTGGCTTATGAAAGGGTCTACAATTATATCTTTGTCAATTTTTTCTTAAATTTTAAAATAATTTTCTTTCATATTTCTATATCAGTCCCATTTAATCTTTGTGTGCTTTGCCTTCTCTTTATGATTTTTTGGCATTTGCTCACTTTAATCATTGTTTTTTGTATTATCCTGGTTGTTAATAGCATATAACCTATTTTGATTTATTGTCACAGTATCTTTTTTCAATTTACTTTGCCGTTTCTAGTTTCTATTTTTAACATCTTTATTTTCTTTAATGATGCAGCAAGTATATATCTTATTTTAAATCCTTCCTCTGATTGCTTTTCACTAATCAAATGAGTACACCACCTTCATTTTCCCATTTATTAAAGCTAGGAATCAAGCAGAAATGACAATCCCTTTCTGTACTGAGGGCTTAATGCCATTCTACCACTCTGTTCCAGTGTTTACCTCAAGGCTGAAAGTAGAGTTTTGGTGTATGCTTATGTACAATATTTGTCCATATAAATATTGTAAATGTATATGCAGAAGTTTACTAATTGTTTTTAGTGCTGTAACTTTCCCATTTTTTAATTTCTTGATTTTGATTATTTCCTAGTAATTTTTCCTCAGTAGATTTATAAGTGGTATTATTTGGGAAGATCTTTGTAATCTATTGTTTTTAAGAACCACTGTTGCAGGAAAAGTTGGATCCAAACTGATCTTTGTGCTAAGGCAGACACTTTCGTATCTGAATGATGTTTGTTTATTATGTTATAATTAGCTTTGATAGCTGGGTTGTTGCCAAGTGAGTGCCCCTTTTTCATTGAACTGTGTCTAGAACATTGTACACTGTTTCAATTTACACACATAGGTGTGTAAATTTCTTGGAACACATCTTTATTGTGCTTAATAATGATAATAATATTGATATAGTTATTTGTTGAGTGCTTATAATACTTAAATAATTTACGTGCATTACTGGATGTAATCATGACAATAGCTGTTATCATCCTTCTCTTAAAGATAAGCTAACTGGTGCCAAGCCTCCACAGCTAGTAAATAACAGAGGTTTTCAGCTCCAGATGCCTCACCCCACATTTTCAGCTCCCAGCTGCTCATTTACATTGTTATCCTTCAGTGTTCTGGGTTTCTAATTCTTTCTTTGGATCCACAGTATGTATGAGCTTCGATATCAATCCTTTATCCTGTATCATATGGTATGATATATATGGCAGCTCTGCAGCATGAGAATCACAGTAGGCCTGAGGACATGGCAAAGGGATCTTTTATGTCCAGAATTCTCAGGTTATCTTTCTTTCATGCAATAAAGCATTGGGAAAGTCACCCTGTCACTCACTTGGCCTCACACCATGTATGAACTCTCCTATTGAATAACTCATTTGGCTACCTATTACATGTAAATAAGGGATCAAAAATAGTGTCTTTGGATTGGCTGGGCCCACATGCAAATGAAGAATTGAAAAGGGCATCTCTTCTGATTGGTTGTATGAAGAGCACCAGTTTCAAATGAAGGATTGAAAATAGCAACATTCTGATTGGTCCAAAATAGCATTTTTCTGAAAGGTTTTGTGCACAGTGATGATGGCATCACTGTATTGGGAGTGTCCACCCTGTTGCTCTATTTTTTTTTTTTCTTACCGGGGATTGAACTCGGGACCTTGCACTTACAAGGCGGGTGCCGGAACCACTGAGGTAAATCCCCGGCCTTACCCTATTTCAATTGAGTTCTCTGCTTCTGTGGTGAGGAAGCTGCAGCACTCCAACCCCCAGTACCAGAGATGGAACTCAGAACCTTGCACTTGCCAGTCAGGCATGGTGCCGCTGAGCTACATTGCTGGCCCTGCAGTAATTCTTGAGTAAGTTTAGAATAGACAAGAACTGGCCCCTGCCAGCACACACTTGTTGTATTAGTCTCTGCATCCTGCCGTCTCATAGCTCACACTTTTCTCAGTGCCAGGACCTCCTAAAATGCTGTAATATCTGCATTTGTTTCTGGCAGTGTTGTCCGTTGAGTTTTGTGGTTTCAGTATATAAAAAGTGACAAGCAAATGGAAGAAGGGAGAGAAGAGTTACACTAGTCAACAAGGTTTTAGAAAGGCCACCATGAATCCCATAGCTAAGAGCTAATATTGCAGCTGAAGAGCTTTTTTTAAAATAGTGCTTTCGGGACCCAGGGATTTAGCTCAGTGGTTCTGCCACCTTGCAAGCGCAAGGTCCCGAGTTTGATCCCTGGTAAAAAAAAAAGTAGTGCTTTTGGTCTTCTATATTATTCTTGTTTAACCCACAGAAATTGTATAATTTCTGCATATGTCTTTAATGCATAATAATCCCAGTGATCAATTTTGTGAAAAATCTCCCCAGAATTTAGCATACATGCTTTTAAGAGCTTTGTTTTATATTTCTTTGACTCCTCTACTATGGAACATTTTTAATTGCAATTTTCAAGGATGCTATCTTCACCCATTTACCTAGAAAGCAGAGCCTGAGACCTATACTTTATTTGAAGTGTGAATCCAAGAAGTAGCATCTAAAGCAAAGGAGAGAGAATCATTACAAGGATATGTTAAAGGGTTGGTAGCCACTGTAGAGACTGGTTCACGAATCTTATTGGACACCTGAGAAACAACATAAAACATGTCTCAGCATCTAGTGTTATTAGCTCCCGTCTTTCATTAGGCAAACATTGTATAGATTGCACATGTGTGGACACTGAACAGGTTCCCGACATCCTAAGCAATGGCATCAGCGCAGAGAACCAAGGGCAGGAAGCCCAGGGATGTAGCACAGGCCTGGCCTTGAAGCTGGCCAGGGTCCACCCAGAAGCAATCCCTGAACAGTACCTGGAAAAAGACACTTCTGAGGCTCTAGAGAACCAGAGGGCTGGGTAAGAGGGGACTACTGGGAACACATCCACCTCTCAGTAAAGGCGTGAAGAAGCAAGTGCAAAAATCTAGGATACAACAGTTATTTTCAAGTAGATTTAGCATTACCCTAGATTCTAATAAAACTCACATAGCTAATATTGCTCAGAAGTTTACTGATCTTCTGAGGTTTTTCATTTCCTCATACTGCATGAATTAGAGAATCAGCAATGCATCTACTAAACTTCCCTGGTGAGCCTATATATCCCATAATCTCTCCTACGATGCTGACCAGAGATCTTCATCTTATTTTCTGTGTGAAACACATTCTGCCTTTTTGAAATCCATAGGAAGACTGACAATGCCACTGGGAACTGGAGGTCCTGCCTTTCCTCGATCATAAATTAATCCCAAGAAGAGAGCTGTTTCCATCTGGAGTTCTGACCCTTGTAAGGAGACAGGTTAGTGACCACGAACTTGAATGGTTGTAGATTGCATGAGGCTTAACTGTAGACATCAACTATTTCTGACTTGCTATAATGCATGGTGATATAATTGTGCCCCAGATACAATTTAATGTCTGTCACTATTGTGCTGAATAGACCAAAGGATTAATAAGACCTGAAACTATTATAAACCCACACTCATATATGTGTTACAAAGGTAATTTTAAAAAATCTTTTTACATTAAACTCATTTTAGACTTGCAGAAACTTGTAAATATAGTGCAGAAAGTAGCTGCATATTTCTTATCCTGTATCCCCCAATGTTAACACCTTAAATAACTATCATCCAATTATCAAAATTAGGAATTGTCATGGTTTGGTACTACTAACTAAACTACATACTTTAATTTCAATATTTGTCTTTTTTCTTCCAGGATCTTATTGGGGATTCCACATTGCCTTTCCTTGTTATATCCCCTTAGTCTCCACCAATCTACAATTGCTCCATAGTCTTTGTCTTTCATACCTTTACACTTCATGTTTTTTTTTTAAATTTTAAAAAATTTTTTTAATTTTTTAATTTTTATTTTTTAATTAAATTCTTTTATTGGTACATTGTAAGTATACAACACAATTACATGTCTCATTGGGAAGTGTACCTTTACATAATGCATCTTGGTTCTTATTTTTTCCCCATTCCTAGCCCTCTCTTCATCCCCTCCACCCTTCCCTATTTACAAAGACTTTATTTCCATTTTTTCCATTTCTCAGCATTTTTCCTTTCCCTTCTTTCCTTT
>NW_004624742.1:612792-651966 GCF_000247695.1 Heterocephalus glaber | reverse complement strand
TCACTTCTGTGAACAGTTTTTTTATGTCATCTGCACTCTCTCCTGTTTCTTCATTGACTCCAATCAGTCTTATGTTATTCTTTTTTGCATTATCTTGCAGCTGCTGGATTGATTTCTCGTGGTCCCTTACTATGTGAAAGCAATTTTTCTTTTTCTGGTCACTAATTGCAGTCTTATCTTCTATATCTGAAATTCTCTCCTCACATTGGCTGATTCTGCTATGTAAACTTTCAGTGGAGTTTTAATCTCCTAGAAGTCTGTTTGTATCTGTTTTATGGACTCCATTTGTTTCCTATGTTGGGATTCCATCATGTTCCTCAGCTCTTCTATTTTTTATGACTGTGTACTCTCTAGATTTATTAATCATGTCTTGCAGTATGGGCACAATCTCTGCTTTTATGTGAGAAAATATTTCTGTTTTCATTTTTTCCAGATCCTCTTTTGTTGCCAGTTCAGGGAGTCTGGGTGGTTGAGTACAAGAGTGTTCCATCTCCTTTCCCTTTTGGGTTGCTGTAGGTGATCTGGAAGTCTTGTTTTGAGGCTTGTTTATATGTCTTCTCATTTCCATGCCTGAGTGGGGTGGGGCTGCTGCTGGCACCAATGCAGCTCACCTCCTCTGCCCTGGGAGTGGTGGAATGGCAGCCAGGGAACCTCCTCCTGGGTGCTGGGATTGGCTCACCTCCTGTGCCCTGAGAGTGGTGGAATGGGATTCCAAGTGGTTGAGTATCAGAGTGTTCCATCTTATTTCCCTTTCAGGTTCCTTTAGGTAATCTGGAAGTCTGATTTTGAGACTTGTTTATTTGTCTTCTCATTTAGATGGGGGCTGGGCGGGGTGGGGGCTGTGTGGCTGGTGCCCTTGTGGCTCAGCTCCTCTGTGCTGAGGGAGGTGGTATGGTGGCCCAGAAGCCTCCTCCTGGGTGCTGGGAGTGGCTGACCTCCTCTGCCCTGGGAGCATGCTGGTGGTACCATTATATTTTAACATCCTTCATTGGCCAGGGATGGAGAAGTGAATGTGGAGTACAACTAAAATTCTGTAAATGAAACTAAACTCATGATTACCATCAAATTCAGAAAATAATGAAATTTATCACCCAGAAAATTTTAAACTTCTATATAGAATATTGATATGTGTATGGACCAAAAATATAAAGGAAAAATATATCCATAAAGCAAGAGTGAAATGTTATGCCCCCAAATTGATAATGAGTAAAATACAAGAGATGATTTTTTTTAAATGTAGGAATTTGGGAAATTAAAGAATATAATTACTGAAATCAATGTGGTAGATCAAACACCATCGAGAAAGAATTATCAACTGTAATAAAGTTCTCAATTTGATGCAGAATAGACTGATTAACCCTAACCTGAACCATAACCCCTAATTCTAACTCTAACCCTAACCCTAACTCTAAATTACATACAGTAGTTAATACCTGATAATAAACATCTGTTAGTAGTTATGTTTTAATATGCTATATATTATCACTTATAGAGTATATTTATTCTACTTATATAAAAAAGCTAAATATAAAACAACATTCCATGTTATGCTGGCTGTAGCTTCCATACCTCTTGTGCTTATTGAGTTTCTCAATTGCATTATTTTCTCTTGTGCTTGATTTAATCTATTTGTTCTGTTCTTGAAGCTACATCATATGTCCCATATAGTCTAGCCTAGCCTAGGTGTGTGGAAGGCTACACTATATAGATTTGTGTAAGTACATAGTTTATGATGTTTGCACATCAGAATTGCCTAACTAGGTGTTTTTATGCACATATCTTTATCATAAAGAGATTCATGTCATTCTCTTTTCCTTGTACTCTGTAATGAGCTCAACTTTTGAATAAGATGGAACTAAACATTTGGCTTTATTTATTTCTATAAAATGTAATTAAGGAGGCAACAAAGGCTTATTAACCCCAATCTCCATGCATAATGGTGTGGACCTTGGGTGCTTTCCAGGAAACTTGAGATGACACCTAAGAATGAGGTTTTCTAGAATACATTTGCCGTAAATCAAAAATTGTGACCAGGATCTTAGTGACCACATAAGTCTAACTCTTTCATTTTACCAACAAGGAAAATGGAACACAGAAAAGATTAGTGTGCTAAAGTCATGCAAAACAATCACTCTTAAACTTTAATGTACACATCCACACCTGGGAATCTTGTTAAAATGCAGATTCTGATTCACTCAGCCTGGATGGGGCCTGAGATTCTGCTTTGCTCACAAGTTCCCAGGTGCTGTGAGGGGCCCTGTTCTGTGGACCATACTTGGAGTTTTAAGAACATAGATGCTGAATCTCCACTAGACCACACACTTTCCACTATACCACACTTTGAGAAGCTTTACAAGGAGCAAGCAAGTTTCTAAAATAAAATGAGGCACTTGATATGGTGTTTTACAGGAAGGGATATACCTGTAATTTATAGGGATGTATACCCTTCTTGGTTTGGTATTTGAAGTCAGATGGCAACACTATCTATATAAACCTAAATAACATTGATCAAAAGCCTCCTTAGTGAGGAGAGATTTCTGAATAATAGCATTTTGAAATTCCCCCTTGTGCCTTTCTGCAAACTTCTCTGCCAAACTTCAGTGTTTCATTTGAAAAATAAATGGCTACCACAGCATCTCCTTCTTGCCAGGACTAACACTAGGCCTTCAGAACATACAAAAGGGGACCCAAATCCTAACCCAAACTCTTGAAAGAAGAGACATTAGATTTCTGGATTCAGAGATTTTAGTCAGTTTTATTTAGGCATTATACTTCTTGCTTCTGGGATTTGAATAAGGCTCTTATACTCCAGGGCTCGATTTCCCTGACTGTTCTCACACTAATTATTAAAAAAAGAGAAAGAAACACTTAAAGTTTTTCTTTAAGTGCTAAGTTCTTAGATTTATGGATTCAATAAAAAACAGTGTCTTTTCAATTTTTCAGGGCTTGTGCTGATTTATATGGGCTTTAGTGGCACAAAAATTAGATTAAAATTTTTTTATTGAATCTTGTCTGAAATGCTTAAACTTGAAGGGAGACTTCAAGAAAGAAAATTCATTCTTTCAATTCTCTCTGGGTTTGGCTTTGGGAAAACAGAATGTGTTCGTATTGACTAGGGTCTTGGTTTATTTCTGGATGCAAACCAATCTGCCCAGTCTATCAGGGAAGAGATTTCTTGTTCCATTTACAGTCTCACCAGAATTATGCATTCTACTTGTTAATTCAAGGTATAGTGGCCTGATTACTATGGAGACAAGGGTTTGAATTTTCCAGAACCCCAGCAGTGGAGTCAAACTCCTTCAACTTACTCATCAGGGAAAGGATTATCAGGAGACTTGTTTTGCGAATTTGGAAGAACTTGTTGCTGGAGCTCAAAATTCAAATTTCTGTTTTGCAGTTTCCTACAGCTCTAATTATAGGTGTTCTCTGTTTGCTCATGATTTTTTTCATTTGAGCTCAGTTTGGTTTCTAGAAGTCTAGTAGTGCTTCATGCACCTGGATAAACACTGAGTCAGAAGGACAATTAAATAGCTGAGAACAATGAATACAGGGCTGTCTGCCTTTCTTCTTTGTTTAAATTCAAGAATTCTTCCATGATTCACCTGCAAGGTGATCAAAACTCTTTGGTTTTTACCCTTCAGTTGCAGACTACCAGCAAAGTGTGGAATTGGTTTCATTACCTTGTGAGATTGCTCGTGACAGTGGCTCATGCAGGGATGGTTATTTGCTTCCTGTGATTTTCCTGCCATGCAGGTGGTTGGTTATTAAAAAAAAAGTTATTTTCAGATATGTCCTGAAATAATATCACCTCTGTTGGGCTGCCTAAGGTAATAGGACACTGAGGGATGAAAGGTAGGGGGCCTTGGTCTTGTATCAGTGGCAGCAGAACAGTGCTAAAATAACAATGTGTATATTAGAATTGCTATGTATAGAAAGTAATGTTGCAATTGCTTATGGCCTAAAAAATTAAGGAACATTTGATAACATAATGATCCGGTTGGCTGAACTGGAAGATTGTGGTAGTCTTATTAAGAAGATTTTGAGTAATATTTTAATGTGAAAGAAATGTTTACCATGAAAATCAGAAATTTTGATGCTTGTTCTTAGCTTTAACCATAGTAAAAACCCTCTCCCTTGTGTTTTTATTCTCTAATCCAGAAAAGTGAAGATTAGGTTTTTTGAGGAAAAAAATTTGGCACATAAATTGCATATAATGCTCTTGAATTGTGAGTGTTAAGTGGATTTTATATATGAAAATGTTATTGAAATATTTGTGTATCCATACTACTAGTGAGATAGAAGTACTCAAAAAAAAATATCCATTCCCATACATCAAGCATGTAGGCTTTTCATTGTGGCATGAGTTAATACACCATTTCCTAATTTTCCAACTTGTTAATTTGGTAAACACACACTGAGCTTAGTTGTCCCTGTAAATCTGATCAATCAACCCATGCTTCCTCAGAGTTACTAGTGAGACACTGTGGAGTGCTGGCCTCTGGAAGTGCTGGCAAGTCCTTTCCATGCTGCTCTGCTAAAACGTTGCTTTCTGTTCTCCCTTAGTCTGGAATCTCTGGGCAACCCCCGTCAGTGTGCGTGCGAGGGGTTGAGGGGCCATCACGGTGACCATCTGCTCTCCCTTTGACATGGCCATGGCTGGGGCCAGCAGCGTGTCTGCTGCCTCAGAGTTCCTGTTTTTCAGAGCTCATCTTTTCCTGGTTCATTTTTATTCTTAGATTTCATTACCCTGTAAAATTACAAATATCAGAAGAAGCACAGATTTACTCTGAGAGGATATTACTGACTTAATCTCATGAGCCATCATGAGTCCCATACACTTATTTTCAGTTGTTATCAATGGGATATTTTGTATTAACCAAGGAGGATATGATTTGACTGGAGAGCCAGTTGGGGCTGTGGTCAGTTTTTCCTGCATGTGATTTCATCATCTTTTAAAAATTTGATGGTAAGAAAATTTCTTCAGAGTCTGAATCAGAAAAAGATCCAGGAAATGGGGACATGATCTATATTCTTTTTTTTTTTTTTTTTTTTGGTACCAGGGATTGAACTTGGGTCCTTGTGCTTGCAAGGCAAGTGATGGAACCACTGAGCTAAATCCCTGGCGCAATGATCTATATTCTTAATTTAAGAACCTGTTTTCAATGATCAATATCTGCATCAAAGGTGTAGCTTTTATGCTTTCACTTTAAATAAAGATTAAGCAGCACTTCTCACTCATATATCTTCTCCATTAAACATTTAATTTGTTATACTTTTTATTGAATGCTTGAGATGAAGGACCTATTGGTTTGTAACAGAAAATGGTTAATTTTTTTTGACTGAGTTTGAATGCTGCTGGGAAAAGGCAGCAAATTGAGCTGAAATTGGACATTTTGGCTACTTATCATTCAGCTGAATGATAAGGTAAATATGCTCATTTAAATAATCTTTGGATCAAGTTTCCAAAGAACACTTTACTTAAAATGAGAAAATTACTGGTTCATTTATAGAGAAAAATAGGGCCAGTGAGTTTAAGCACTTGGTGAAAGTTTCAAATCTTCGCTGGTGTTGTGGGACAGATAAGAACTGCCCCCTGGATTGAGTTAAGGTAGGTGCTTTGTATATATTTTGTTTTTATGAATTTAAACAAGATTTTCATGCACTCAACCAATGGTACCTTAATAATAAAGAATGAAGAGGAAAGATACCTTTATTAATTTAATTCCTTAACTAATATTTTTAAGGCACTTTTTACACTCTAGTACTGTGCTGAGGGAAGGAGGTTGGGCTTATTTTTGTAACTACCCTATAGCATCTAACATTGTTACAAGGTGAGATTCAAAGGGTTAACCCCCCAAAAGATGAGGATCTCAAATTGCCAGCCGAGTAGATTCTTTACACTTGGCATGGAAAAAGAATTTCAGGACAGGGCCGAGGATTTAGCTCAGTGGTTCCGCCGCCTGCCTCATAAGCACAAGGTCCCGAGTTCGATTCCCAGTACCAAAACAAAAAGAATTTCGGGACATGGCAGTGTGAGGTTGATTAAGCACAGTTAGAAAGTAGGGAGAATAGAAAGTATTGATCTTGAATAACTGGAGGGGGCTCACACTGACCAAGTTCAGAATGGCCCTTGCATGAGGAAAAGGAAACAGTTTTATGGGGTGCTGGAATCTGGTTGATCAAAGTCCTGGCTTCATATCTTCGGAAGAGTCCTTATGGCTTGAAGGGCAATTAGGTTGCCATGAGATGATTATCCTTACTTGGAAGGACTCTTCCCTGCTTAGTGGAATGTGATCTCATCATGGGGTTCTCTGCAAGGTTCTACTCTTCCTTTTTTTTTTTTTTTGGCTTTTTGTTGTTGCTGTTTTTGGTACCAGGGATCAAACTCAGGACCTTGCACTTTCGAGGCAGGCGGTGGAACCACTGAGCTAAACCCCTGGCCCAAGTTTCTACTCTTCCTGAAATCAGAGGTAATTGTAAATTTGGAGATTTCTAAGCATTACTTCAGGAAAGTCTGGATCTGGACATTGTGAAAGCAAGTGATTGAGTATCCCTGAAACTTTGCTTACTTTTATCTTGGTGTCATGAGTCTTGAAGGGGGATGAGATAGACTAGGTAAATTTAGGACTAAATGAGTATACTTCTTATGTCATTACCATGCCTATGTGCAGAGCTGAGCAGGATCTGGCTGAGTTTTAAGGTATCAAGGGACACTTATAAAATGAAGGCCAAGAAGCCAAGCTTTAGTTACCCATTGAAAATCTGCAGTCAGTGTCTAGGTTCTGGTTACAAATCCTTCCTTACCTTAATTTATTCTCCAATCTCAAGGGAATTAGGGTATCAGCTAATCTAGATTTGCAAGTTTTATGACCTAGTAGTAAAACAGTATATGAGTTGGAAACAAGTTGATTGCAAGTTTCAGAAATGCCTAGTCACAAATCTGGGAGAAAGGGTATGGATAACTTTCGATCATGCGTTAGAACAACAATTTTCTTTGTTTCTGTCTTTACTTCTATTTTACCTCATCCTCATTCCTAGCCTCCCTCCTCACAGCTTTTCTACAACTACCAAGGCCCAGACCAATTTAGATTTCCTTGTTTTGATCATCAGTATGATGTCATTTGTGTTAGTTCTGAGTTTTCCTGCTTTCCTTCAAGCTTGCCATCTTCAAGCTTGCCTGAGAACTTCCTGTAACTGGCCTTAATGGTGCTCTGATTGTGCGATGCCCCATTCCTTTTGGGAGGTGGATTATACCTTTCTGGTTTCAGTTGCTCTGCTTCACAGGCTATAATCCCTATTCATGATTCATCTGAAGCCCATCATAGTGAACTGAAGATAGATTCCTCTATCTGTCTCTACTTGTTAAACAAGTTAAACTTTTTTTCTGAAATGAGTATCTTACATTGCTGAATGATACTTTTAGGATCACAAAAGTGGAAATGAAATAGAGGAGAGATGAAAGCTTAAATCTTTAAGGAATTTGTTGGGAGAAGAAGAAGGATGCTTTCCCTGATGGAACTTGCTTTACAGTGTGATTAGGAAACAGCTTTGTGTCAGAGTAAAAGCTCTGAGAATAAGTGAGCACTAAGCAGGAAAGAATTCCAAGATATTTTCCTAATTTACTTGATTGTTTTCTTGAAAGTGCTCAGAGAAGTATGCCCTCTCTAAATTGGTGAAATGTACCTGTTTTTTCTAGTAGCAATTTTTCTTTTGGAGAATTTTCAGGAATTTTTATGGTTTCTGGTTAAATTAAAAACGAAGATTACAATACTATATTTTCAATTTTTACTAGATCTATAAGCATTGAATATAATTCAAAATATAAGTATACTATCTCAATTATTTGTACCTGATATGAGCCTGAGATACAAAGAAAAAGAGAAAAAAACCCTAGAAAATATTGTTTTACTCTTTAGTAAGCCAAAGTCCTACATGTTTGGGAAATTGAATTAAAACTCAAATCTTCTCCAACTCAGAAAACTCTTCACCAAGGCAGTAGGGAAAGAAAACAGTTTTATTATCAAATAAGCATTCAACCAGATTGTGACACACATTACTAGAAATCCACTAAAGGACTAGAAAAATGCAGAAGGAAACTTCATCCCCTTAAGCCAAGAAGATATAACTCATTATATACATGTTTTAAAGATAGATAATATCTATCCTCAAGTAATAGGACTTGACAATACCATTTGTCACACATAATTCATCATAACTTTATCTGGTAATTGGGGTGAGCATACATGTCAGCTAATTGGTTTTATCCAGAGGAAAACCAAATTTCTCATTTTTTTTGACAAGAGGTAGTTTTGCAGCTTGTAGCAAGGTGTCCTCAGCAGTGAGGCTCCTGCCTGCCCATGGAAACAAAACTGGAAGGTAGGGATACTAGTTCCCTTTGTGTTTCTGTTCCAGACATGGTTCCCAGATCCTAGAGAATGACATTCTTGAGTCATAAAGCCCAACAAAAGACCTATTTAGTCCTCAAAGGAACTTATAATATATTTCAAAAATTTGAGAAAATACTTTAAATTATAACTTTTTAAAGAGAAATGTTCTGTGAAAAAGGAGATGAGGGAAATCTACTTCCTTATTTTCAACAGGGAGAATGCAGTGTCTTATTTTTAATTTGTGTTTGTTCTTACATGTGCAAGTCTGCAGAAAATTCATTATTTGGTTTCACAATGTCTACTAATAAAATCTGGAGTGTAAATGTTTATCTCTGAGTATTGAGACCATGTGCAATACTTTGATGAACATATCTAGGCTGTGAGCAAAGTTCCCTGGAAACCTGGACTCTCTTGTAGTAGAGTCTTATTCTGCATGGTCTAAGGGGATGGATATATATATATATACATATATATATATATATATGTATATATACATATGTATATATATGTACACATATGTATATATATATGTATATATATGTATATCCAAGGGTCATGGCACCAACAAATATATTGATATATACAGGACACTTGGACATAATCTAGTGGCATACCCAACTTTTGAGAACATAGTTTGTGTTAATTCTCCCTGGCCTTCTTTTCTAAGCAATTACTGTTGATGGAGACATTCACACTCTCCTTTCATGTCCATCTACATTACTAGCTCTCAACACTAGCTATACATTACACTCACCAAGAGACCTTTTATAAAGTAAACATTTCCAAGATTTCACCATCAGAGATTGCAATTCAGTTGGCTTGTGGTGAGACCCAGCCTTCAATATCTTAAAAGGTATCTATTGTACAGCTAGAATTTTGAACCACTGATCCAGAACAAATGGTTGGTTTAGTAAGGCATTCACCAACCATAATAATTACCCATACTTATCTACTTAGAATGTTGAGAACTTACTTCTACTTTACTGGACCAATTATATGATGGAGGGAGACCATATTATCATTTCCACCATCAATGTCACTACCAATAACTGTAAATGTAAACTACATATTTGAACTTCACATATTTGGTACCTAATACAGAAACTAGCAGGCACTTGATAAACTTTTATCAAGTGAATGACAACTGCCTAGTTATCCAGCAGGATGTAAGAATCAAAGAGACAGAGGATATAATTTTTGAATGTAAAGATGGTCTCTTCTAAAATTCCAATTCCAACTCTGGGGATCTGGGATCGTAGTTAAATTCAAGTACATGATTATTTGCTGTTGAGAATAATTAAGGTGTGATTGTAGTAAGCTTTGAGGCTTTATATAGGAGGAAAAACTCAAAGCCACAGAATTTTTATGGTAATTAAATCCTGGAGTTGTAAACATTTTAGTCCTAACAATAAAATCTTTTCTGCTGTAGCATATTCATCTCTCTAGTGGGGGGGGGTGAGGGAGGAAGAGAAAGAGGGAGGAAGAACACAGAGGAGAGAGAGAGAGAGAGAGAGTACAGAGAACACCTGAATGCTTTGTAGAATCACGTATTTCTGCCTTTTGACTTGAATGGGAAGGTGACAGAGAGGGAAAAACAAGATGAAGGTTGAAGAAGAGAAAATAAAAATAAAATAAAGAGGAAAGAAGGAGATGAATAAAGTGGGCTTTCACCTGAGGATATGGGGAATTATAAGGGATCTTTTCCTTTCAGTACAAAAATTATTTTATGTTATCCTAAAAGATGCCTAAGAATAATTTTGGAACTTTCTTCTGTCTTTTTGGACACATATCTTTGTTTTTTGTTTGTTTGTTTTTGTTTTTTGGTACCGGGGATCAAACTTGGGTCCTTAGGCTTGCGCAGCAGGCAGAGAAACCGCTGAGCTAAATCCCTGCCCCTTGGATGTGTATCTTGTGTCTTTGGTAAATGTACTTTCTGCTCATCATCCTTCCCCCTTTATTTCTCCCCCAGCCCCCATAGAATCTTGTATGTACAGCAATGTTTTTCTTTTGAAGGACAGACATTTAACCAGGGTTTACCTAGAGGTGCCCCAGAGAATTCTAGTCCTCCAAAATGTTCCACATTCAAAGAAATCATAGTCAGCTAAGTCAGAAATGCTATGTACTATATTGTCATATGTACTAGTATGTTAAAGACTCTAAGAAGCCTCAAGTAAAGAAATCTGTTGAGTTTTAACCTAGCATTCTTCAGATTGACAAAATCAGGGAACCCTTTTCATAGTGCTGATTGATAGTCAATAGAGCTAGAAATGTAGGTTACACATGTTGAGGAATGCCTCATAAACCTAGCCTGCCTGCATTACATTTTCTATCTTGTTACTTTAGTTCTATTCTTGTGGACCTTTATTCATTTGGGTTATAGAAGATCCAAGAAAGAAGAGAAAGAAACTAAATCTAGGAAAATAGGTAGGAAAGAGAGGAAGGTGAAGTTAACATAGGGCACACACACAGAGGAGGCAGGGAGGGAGGGAGGGAGGGAGAGTGAGAGAGAGAGAACTAATATAATTGTTAGAGACCCAACCAAAGTATGTTACACCATAATCAAGGATATTTCACATATGTTGTCTACTTTGAAGAAAAGGAAAGAGAGAATAAGAGTCCAAGCTGGATCACTGAGTTCATAATAACAGGATTCGTACTCCACTCACAACCAGGTGCAACCTAGTCTTCAAATAGCTTAATAAAAAGAACTGTGATAGATCTGAGCTGAGCTGGAAAAAAGTATTTTAGAAGAAGAGTTAGCACAGAGGAATAAATTTCAAGCTTTTTGTGATGATTTTAGAAATATTTCTCTGATTCCTCTTTGGGATATGGTTATGAATCACATTTTATGTTTTAAAACTCTCATTTGGGTGATATTTTCATTGTACCTCTTCACTGCCTCTTTACCTACTAAAATATTTATCCTAACCAAAACCCCAATTAGCTATAATTTGGCTACAGCTAGAGAGTCTTTCATTATTACACATTTAGAAAGACAAATGTACACAAAAGACACGGGTGAGAAGGATTTATAAGATGTATAATAATTCTAACAGCATGAATTTGGTTTCCAAAATGCCTTCATATTGTGTCTCTAATTTAGTGTGGACTGGGCAACTGTGATTATCATAGTGTTCACATGAACAAAGTTAAGTGACTTGCCCAAGATCATATTGATGTGATAGCCTGAATTTTAATTCAGTTTTTCTGTTCCCAA
Organism: Heterocephalus glaber; assembly: GCF_000247695.1. The sequence continues at coordinate 640,362 of NW_004624742.1, read as the reverse complement.
ATTCTGTCCCTGATTTCCAGTATACATGCAGTTTTCTTTACTAGCCCATTAATTTCTACAATAAATTAATATTCAAAATTCATGGAAAATTATGCTAATTAACTAATAGCTAATGACTTTTGAGAACTTATTATGTTCCACGTCTTATTTTAAATTTTTTTCTATAACTCTTATTCAATCCTCACAATATTTCTATGAAGAAGGGGCCATTATTTTCTCCATTTCCCTGAAGTAGAACCCAGGCTTGGAGTAGTTGGTGGGTCTGGAATTGACACTGAGCTCTGATCAACATTGGGATTCTTGCTTTGGCCACTTTGTGGTTTGTGTTAGTTTTCTGATACCCCTGTAATAAATTACCACAAACCCAGGGCTTTAAACACACATTTCTGTAGGTAAAAAATCCAATGTGAGCCTCCCTGGATTAACATCAAGGTATAGGTAAGCTGTGTCCCTTCTGGAGGCTCCATTAGAGAATCCACTTGACCTTTTCTAACTTCCATTCTTCACCCTCCCCCACCTCACTTCTATCTTCAAAATCTCTAACATTCACCAAGCCTCATGCTGCTGTCTCTGTTGGGTTTCTCCAATTTTCCCCTTTAATACCCCTTGTAATTACATTAAGCATACCTGGGTAATCCAAGATAATCTCCTTATTTTAAGGTCTGATGGTTAGCAATGTTGATCCTATCTGCATATTCACAGTTATAGGGATGAGAGTGAAGACATGTTAGAGACACGGTCATTACTATGCAGTCCCTGTTATGTTATTCTTTCCCTTTTTCAAAAAGGAAGATTTTTGAATGCAGTACTATATTTACTGATGTAGAAAATGTTAACAGAATATTTTAGAAGAGCTTTCAACAGTAATATGTAAGCAAAAATGACATGGTTAACAATGAAGAATCTGATTTGGGGCTTGGAGTGTAGCTCAGTGGTATGGCACTTACCTAATATGCATGGGGCTCTAAATTTACTTCCCAGCCTTGGTAAAAGAAGAGAGAAAAATCTGATTTTAATAAATCACCCTGTATTTGTATAGTACTGTGCAGTTTACAAAGTGCTTTCACACACTCTGGATCCTCATAAATGACCTTTGAGGCACTGAGATGTTACAGCTTGGATAAGACCTGCCTAGGAGACTAATAAAGCTCACTTCTGGGTGGGTCTGGATGGAACAAAAGAGGCATGACTTTGGAGCCTATATCTTGTCCCTGGTCCCTTCCTTTCTGGTATTGTTCCCCTGGTCAGCTTCTTGGCCACCGTGAACTAAAAATCTATTGCTGCCTTGGAGTCAGCCAACCATGGATTGTATCCTTGGAACACACAAGCCAAATAAACTTCTCCTTTAAGGTGCAGGTGTCAGGTATTTTGTCCAAAAATGGGAAAAGTGAACCAATATATTATATAAGAGTTGATGGCTAATTCACTTTCTTCTTGTTCTCTTTTTCTTGCTTTTCTCTTCTTTTTTCCATATTTGGTTCACAACGGTTTTTCCTAAAATAAATCATATTGTGTAGGCCTAGTACAAATTATGGTTTTAATATAAAATACATGTATTAATACTCTTTACAGCTTTCTGCTACTTTTTAGTTTTGTTTTTCAGGAGCTCTATGAGAGGAAATTCTAGGCATCATTTGCAGATGGCAAATCATTGAGCTGATTTATCTTATCAATGAGAGGAAAATGAGTAGGTATTTTTAGGGGAAGTAAGAGTGAATTTGGTAAAAAGCAGGCACTTATTCATTTAAAAAACATATCGAGTGCTTACTATATGTCAGGAACAGTTCTCCATTCTAAGGATACAATAATGAATAAAACAGTCACAATCCCTTGTCTGAGGAGCTTAGACATCGATTTCTAAAAGAGAAGTAAGAGACAGAGCCAAGTGAATATATAGTGTTTGGATAGGAAGTGTTTAGATAAAAGGAGTTGGAGACCAAAGGCCCTGAACTGGAAATAGGCTTGGTGTATTGGAAGAAGAGCAAATACATGACTTTAATGGGGAGAAAGGAATAGGAAACTGAGTTTGGGAATAGGAACTGAGTTTGGGAGGTGATGGGGACCAGGACCTAGCCAAACATTGAGGAATTTGGTTTTTATTCTGAGATGAGGATCTGGGTACAGAGAAATGATTAGCTGTGACCTTAGTTTTGAGAGGATCACTCTGGCTGCTGGAGATGGGGAAGAAATGAGGGAGGAGGAAGAGAGACCAGTGAAGAGGCTAGTACAATAATCCTACCTGATGCTAGCAGTAGGGGTGGAGGAGGAGTCAGATCGTGAAAACATTTTGAAGGTCTGTCTGTGAAGACTGCTGATGATGAGGAAGGAGACTTTTTTTTTTTTTGTACCAGGGATCGAACTCCGGACCTTGCGCTTGAGAGGCAGGTGGCAGAACCACTGAGCTAAATCCCCGGCCTGAAGGAGACATTTTAAAAGAACAAATTGCAACTCATTTATAGGCTGATGGGGAAGAACTAATAGAGAATAAAAAACGATGCAGGTGACAGGACAATTGCTGAAGCAATGCTCTTAAGTAACTGAGAGGGCATGGGGATGCATCCCAGTGCAGCATTGGCCTTACATAGGACCATGGGAAGTAACCAGCAGGAAAGCAAGAGAGGCAGAAATGGCTGCAGATAGATTGATGGATATGGTGAGGCTATGTGGTGCTTGTGAGAACTTCTAATGCCCCAGTGAAGTAAGATCCAAGGCCATCAGATGAAAATGAAAGAAGGGAAGACATGTGGGGAGTTGGTAGAAGTTTGTGCGAGAAAGTAGGAAACTGAACCCTGCTCAGGAAAATATATCACTAGGACTGTTGATTCAATATCAGTATGGTTTTGTGCTTTTCTCTAGCTTATCCCAGTAAGGGAGGTAAATACATCATAACAATTGAGCAATACTATTTTTAAATTCTAAGAATATTGTCTCATAATGGAGCATTATGAATGAAATCTTTAATGTGGTAGATCCTCTGGATATTTGCATTTTCAACAGCAGGAAAAATTCTTTTCTCAGACCTCACAATTTAGCAGTGGGATTTCAGACATCAGTAATAAGGGTGGTGGGAAAATGTTTTTGGAAAATGGATCAATTGCTGTTTCTCAAATAACAGTATCTTTATCAACTGATGCATGAATTTGGAGCTTTGTAAGCAAGCAGTTATAATTTCAGATGTTTACTCCTGGACAGAGGCTATTAGTTAATGTCAGTGTGAGGTTACCACTTAACTGCTTTAAGAACAAGAAAAAAATATGAACCAAGAAAGGTTTAAGGAGGTGGGATGAGTGTAAGCCTTCTTTTTTACTGTCCTATAATTGTCTTTTAAAACTACGATTCATTTCCAGGGTTTCTTAATAGATAAAAAATGATAAACATCACAAAGACTCCCAATATTTTCTTTTTGTAGTCCTTTGATCCATTATTAGGATGCTAAACTGTAACACTTTTGGAAATGAGAGCATAGTCGTGTCCACATGACTTTGGATGATAATCCTGGTCACTGGTTCCATTTAATAAAGACAAGGAGATGTCATTTTGTCTCTAATTGGCAGAGCTAACCTTATAATCTGTCATAGCTTTGCTAAAGCTAGAAAATTCTGAGAAAAATCTTCTGGCAAAACTTTCTAGACTTCTGAAAAAACAGTATATAAAGAACCAAGAAGGCTGACATAAAATGAAGACAGCTTACTGTTCTGTCTTTTTCCTTAATTGGAGATACTGTTTTATAAGAAGCTGTATTTTATTTTCATGTACTTCAAGGAAAAGCAGCATAGCTTGATTAAACTGAAAAATCATCATTGGCACTTTAGCAGTGTTATTCTATCTTAGAACTCCTGGTGCAGATACAGATCTCCTAAGAGAGACTGAAGGGCACGAGAGTGCTTTCTGACCCAGGTTACCATGGGAATCCCGAATCCCTACTAGATTACTTCTGAATAGAATACATAAAGATAAACATAAAATAGAATGCAATACAAAGTTATACCACTTAGTCCTTTTTCACATTTGTAATTTCTTTTTATCACTGAGTTATTACCTAGTTTCTTATTTCTTCATCCATCGACCCTATAAAGCAAACAGTACTAGATTTCATGCTAGAAACTGAGGATATAGAGATTAGTCAGCAAGGCTTCTTACTCTCATGGAACAAGACATGATCTAATCTAAAGTATCCAATCATACAAGGTTGAGCAATATCTCCCCAATATTCATGGAGATCCAGAAATTCAGAATGAAATCTCATTGAGAAGTAGGGTCTTTGTAGCACGGTTCGGTGGACATGAGATTATACTGTATGAGCAGGGGTCATAATCCAATGTTTGGTGTCTTAGAAAGGAAGGGGAAATTTGGACACAAACACACACGGAGGAAGGCAGCATGGAAAGACCTGGCAGGGACTGGAGTTATGTTGCCACTACCCCAAGGATTGCTGACAACCATTACAAGCTTTGAGAAGGCAAGGAAGTAATGATCCCCTAGGACCCTCAGAGACAGCATGGTTTGGGCTATACCTTAATTTCTGACTTCCAGCTTTAAAATTGTTAAACAATCACCATGTGTTGTTTAAAGCTACCCAGATTCTGGTAATCTGTCATGGCAAACCTAGGAAACTAATACAGATACTGACCCATGTTGATGTTCTACACTAATCTCTGAATAATTCTCTTCTTTCTCCGCCTTTTCTTCTGTGAAATCATGCCGTTGAAATGGGAAAGTTTTCACAAGTGATCTGTTCCAGCTGATTTGAGACACTGTATGGAAACCCATCATCTCTTTTTACTCACCTTCACCAAGTGCTTTTATCTTCATTCAGGGTTGATGTTTTCTTTTTAAAAGCACATTTCTGAAACAGTTTTCTTGGTTTTCACAGTGAACGTATTTTATGGTGGAAATAAAAGCTATTAGGAGAAGACTTACTAGAAGCTGAAGGCATTTTTTTTTAACCAAACTGTAGGTGAATGGTTTATATTTTTTCCTGAATTTCAAGTATATTTTATGAGAAGCAAAGATGGAAAGAAAATGATATCAAGGCTTCTTAAAATTAAATGAAATTTCTACTTGGCCACATCTTAATAAACAGGAACCAGCTCAGCCATATTTTTTTTATCTGCACAAGATGAATGGCATTTCAATCAATAGATCCAACAGTTAAGAGCAAGCCATGGTACATGCTGCTGCCAATGTCAAATATAGTAAGAACTCAAGAATACATTGGCAGGGACAAGTTTTGTGCAAATGCTGTTTTGTGAAAAAAAAATTCTCATGGTAATTGTTGGTGACCATGGAGATCATGTTCTAAATTAACATTGTACGATTATTGATTTGGAGGTAGGAAATGCATTTATTCCAAAAGCTCATTACCTAGCAACCAATGAGGCAGAGTCGCCCTATCAGAAATACCCTCTGTCACAAAACTATGAAGGTCAAATTATATGTATAGTTGTGTGTTGTTTTGTTTTTGTATTAAAAAATGGGCCTGCATGTAATAGAATATTCATAACTATTATTCTTCAAACCTGTTCAAAACTAGATTCTTTTATAAAGGATAGGAAAGAACACTTAAAAACCTATTATGGTGCTTAAGAAACAGAAAAAATAAAAATATAAATAACTTGCATGGGTTAGATAATTTTATTTTTTCTTCAGAAGTGAGCCTTCTTTCTTTTTTCCTTTCCTACATTCCTCTCTTATGCAGTAGTTTCTCTCTCTATCTCTATCTTTATGTTTCTCTCTCTCTCATCTATTAACCCTGAAAACACAAATATGTAGAATTATACAACCAATACAACCTATTCTCAAGTGGTATTTCCTTTAATACATTTTTCTGGGCCAGGGATTTAGCTCAGTGGCATTGTACCTGCCTCATAAGTGCAAAGTCCTGAGTTTGATCCCTGGTACCGAAAAAAAAATATATTCCTTTCTGAAATAGTTTTCTAGGATAACTATGCTCAAGATTAATCAAAATACCAACTTAATGTGCTACCAAATGTTAACCAGTTTTTTCTGAGGTGAGTGATTTCATGAGATATAGCTGTTATGAAGTGCCAAGTCTAAGTTTACTTGTTCAATTCATGGAGTTAAGTAGTAATTCAAAGGGAAATAATGTTCTTCAATGATCATAAATGCTTGTGCAATTAGCTTAAGATTCTTCTAATTTCTTCACACATTGCAATGTGGTAGAAAACATATGATGTCAGCAGTATAAAGGTGGAGATCTTTTATGGAGGCTGTGATGACAGACATCTTTAAGAATCTGTTATATTAGCATGTGAGCTCTGGTTAATGAGAGTAAAATTGTTGAAGATCTCGACCATATATATATATTGGTACTTATATATATATATTGGTACTGGGAATCGAACTTGTGTCCTTGCGCTTATGGGACAGGCGCCAGAAACCACTGAGCTAAATCTCTGGCCTACTTATATACTTTTTTAATGATGTTTGACTAGTTCTGATTAAATCTCAAAGAAGGAAGTAGTTACTCAGAAAAATATCATTCTATCTTAATGCTTAACATGGGAATAATTATGTGAACCATGTGTGTAATTGTATGCTGAACTCTTAGAAACTAGTCATAAATCTCTCAAAAAGTTTAATTTTTAATCTCTATGGATTTCTCTAACATGCTTTTCATCATGTTGAATGTTAAAACCTTGTAGTTACCTCCTGAGTGCCTGCATGAGTGATGAAATTCTTGGAGAATTTGGCCTGAAAATTCCAACCATTAGCAATTAAACTAGTAAAGTTAAATTTATGAACAAACAACTAGTGAATGAATGAATGCTTTACTCCTCAATTCTTATATTCTGTTAGACACATATAATCTAAGAGTCTCCGTTGAATTTGATTTTGAATAATGAATGTCTCCATATAAAGATGAATGTAATGATACACATAACTTGAGGTGAAGACCTTCAGCTGACATTGGTAATGTGTTCCACGACTCATTCATTAATTATATTCCTTTAGGGCCTACTGAGGGCCTGGTATTGGGATTTAGCAGTAAACAAAACAAACAAAAATCTCTGGGTAGTGCACATTCCATGATGACTTTAATTATATTTAAAAACTAAATTTTTAATGAAGATTACATGCAAATTTGAGAAATGTAACTGGATGTTGTATTGAAATAAAACATATATAGTGAATGTATAGGCAGCAAATGAACAATTCAAGAACTTTAAATAAATATAAATAGCTCTGTTACTACAAATGTTGTCAAACTATAAGACATTTTTACCACTCTAGAAAATTCTCTTATGCTCTTTACCACTAAGTTCATAAGAAATCACTATTTTAATTTCTATCACCTAAGATTATTTTTCCTGTATTTAAACAACGTATAAGTGTACTTTTTCAAGTCTTGCTTTTCTCACTATTGTGAGGTTTTTCAGGTTCATTAATATTGTTGTATCACTTCATTCCTATTTATTGTTCAGCATAATTTCATTGTATGGCTTTACACATCACTTTGTTTATCAGTTCAAATGTTGAAGAATATTTGGGTGCTTTCCAGGTTTTGGTCTTATTCATAAAGCTTTTGGAAACAATCTGGCATAGTTCTTTTCTGTACAAGTCTGTTGTCAGATACACGTACTGTGAATATTTTCTCCCACACTGTAGCTTGCATTTCATTTCTGATCCATGTCTTTTGATGAACAGAAGTTTCCCATTTTGATGAGGTCAATTTGTCTTTTTTATGATTGGTGCTTTTGTCTCAGATTTATGAAATCTTTGCCTACTAGAGTCACAAAGACATTTTGTTTTCTTCTAGAAGCTTGTGAGTTTTAGCTTTTGCTTTTAGTTCTATGACCCAATTCAAGTTCATTTTTCTGTGAAGTAGAAGCTAAGGTTCATTTTCCGCCCATGTAATTACTGCAACATTTTCTCAAAGGCTATCCTTTTTCCATTGAATTGCTGTGGGGCTAATAGTAAGAAGTCCATCTATTTGACTGTAAATATTTCTGGACTATTTTTATGCCCATTACATTTTTTATTTTGATTAAAAAATCCTAATGCAATATTACATATGTATAGTTTTCTAATCTGTAAACATAGTACATCCTTCCATTTATTTAGGTCTTCTCTTATTTCAGAAATCTGCAATTTTTCACATCTTCTGTTAAATTTCTTAAGTATTTTATGTTTCTAGATGATATTTTAAATAGAATTACCTTAAATTTCACTTTAAAATTATTTGCTATTGATATATAAAAATTTATTTGACTTCATGTATTAATCTTATATCTTATGAGTTTGCTAAATGTACTATTAGCTCTATTTTATAAATCTCTTAAGATATTTCTATGTGAAGATTATATTATCTGCAAAAAAAGAGTTTGTAACTGGATTTTCAAACTTTTATTAGGAAATAAAGAGGCATAAAAGTATTGATTTGAGTGTAAAAATGAGCCACCAAATCCTCACCATTTCATTTGTACAATGAATCTGAGACTGATTTTATATCTTTATTTATATACACCAGTGTTGTCCATTATAAATGTATTGTGAGACATCTACATAACTAAAAATGTTCTAGTTGCCACATTTTTTAAAGAAAATAAAGACAGATATAATTAATTTTATTGTTATATTTTTTTAACTCAACATAATTCACAAACCATCATTTCAACATATAATCAATAGAAAAGCTAATGAGATCCTTTATAGTCTTGATTTTGGTACTCAATCTTTTGAAATCTAATGTATGTTTTATATTTACAGCACGTTTGGACTTGGATTAGGAATTTCAAATTTTCTGTATCATGATGTGGCTGATGCCTTTCATATTTACAGTACAGATCTAGAGAATGAAAGTACCTAAACAAATAACTTGTAGCTAAATAACCATGCATACTGTCTTTCTATGCATACTCAGAAGTTATTAAGATAACACTGAAACTTTACTTTTTAAAGACATGTACTCTATTATGATATATGCTCCACTATTTGTATAAATGCTATTTTAGGAAGAAAATTGCAGTGATTAAAAGCCCAAGTTCTGAAGCTAGACTGGTTTCCTATCCTGCATCCCTCACTAACTCTGTGGTCTTGGGAAAATTCCTTATTCTGCCTCTAAATTAGTTGCCTCATCTGTAAACTGAGACCAAAAGTAATAACTAATCATTGAACTACTGAGAGTTAAACATGATGAAAGTTACAGAGATGTTAAATGAGATCAAACAGTACCGAGCACATTGAAAACAATGTTAGTTATAATAAATATTTGTGTATGTGAATGTGTATGAATGTGTGTGTGTGTGTGTGTTTTGAATCACCTTTTATATGATCTGAGTGAAAAAGGAATTCAGTGGAAAGTTCTGTTCATTTTGCATTTTTTGGTTGGTATTGTGATTAAACTGAGCCACATATATCAGGGTGATATATTAAAGGGAAGTAATTTGGAACATGACATTTAGGAAGAAAATACATGTGGAAAATGTGGAGTTAAGTACAGACAGTTGCTTGGCTAGGTCAGCCTAGAGAGGTTTCACCTAAGGATCTCAAAATCACTCTGAATTTGGTGCTGAATGGACTTCTTCGACATTTTCTATAGATATATTTGCTCTAATTTCTATTTCTGGTCCCCGGCTGCCAGTAACCTCTACTGGCTCCATTAACATCTGGCAGCTCTCTGGCTCAGTAACTTAAGTCAAATTACCTTTTCCTCTTTGTTTTAATAATGATTCCCTTCTATTCTATCCCTGGAAGCCAGAAAGAGGACAGAGGAGAAAAAAAAAGAATCCCCTTTGAGGCAAACTCTTAGATTTTTGAAAGAATCTATTTTGGATTCGTTTTATAATCCATTCATTTTGATGAATATAATCTAGCATGTGTCTGGAGCCAGACCAGTAAATTTGTGAAGATTCTCAGCTTCATCTCAGTACTCTCAAAGAGACAATAATTCTGTTCCTCGGCAGCATAATGAGATTTATTTGCACAACTCCATGAGTGTATCTATAGAATGTGCTAGTGGGGGAGAAGGGTTATTCAAGTGCTATCATCTGACTTTCCTGCTTTCAGTAAATATTTGCTATTTGAGATATTTTTCTATGTATGTGTCTCATAGAGTTTCTTTGCTTTGTGATGTGCTCTCCTCTTGGGAGACTGGCAGTGTAAGTGGTTGACAAAAAAGCTAATAAATCTGAGGTTAATAGGGCTCTAGACAGCAAAGCACATAGAATAAGGAGCCTCACTAGCTGCAGAGTATTGTTGAAGAAAGAACTGTCAATAGAAAGGCTGATTATTGCAAAGGGCAGGACAAAGCCTAGAAAAATTCCAGATCAGTTTTTAATTCACTAAAGTAGTATCTCACATCAACGTGTGCCCCTCCGCAGGGATTTGAAGTCAGAGAGAAAGGAGTCAAGGCTAGATAAAACTCTCTAGAGGAATCCAGCCTAGCTTGGATTCGGCAGTAATTCATGTATAAAAGATACCTTGAAGGGATGAAATACGCAGGAATGGAGGGTTCAGGCTCAGATACACAATGTACCGCAAATATTTGTATAAAAAAACCTAGCATGGTAGAGCTTTATACTCTTAAGTGAAATAAATCCGACACACATATTTGAGTGCTGTGTTGTTTTTCTGGTGTAAGAAACTGAAAGTGGAAATAAGGACTAAAATTGAGGAGATTGGTTTAGTAGTGCCCAAAACTTGTGAGTTTCTTCCTATTCTGGGCAAGGAGGAGGAGTCATTCCGATGTCCGGGAGTGAATGAATGTTTCGTGCTTTGCCTAAAGGGAAAGACATCTTTGGAATGGTATTTCCTAAGTCACGGGCAAGAATCCACACAAATGACTAGATGGGGGTTGTGTTTAAGAATGGTGCCTTTGAAATATTGGTGGTCCCAGCATCTGGTTATCTACCCAAAGGCCTGCCTTTTATCTTTTTAAAAAATATCCACTTAATCTGGCTGTCGGAATCCTTTTCCCCAACTGAACTCTGACTTTCATTCTCTGACCAAATATCCCATAGGACTGGGCCCTCCTTAACTGTCTGTCTTCCATCTAATTTATGTAAATGTCTGTGGTGGCTATCTTATGTAAAATACAGTCAAAATTTGTTATACATAGTTTCTATTAAATGTTAAAGAAAACATAAAAAAAAGAAGATAAAGAAATAGGAAGCAGGGAGAAGTTCTAATAATTTCCCAAATTATATATTATGTGGTTAAAAAATTTTAATATATATGCTAATTTGTTTCATTTATACCGATAGGTCCTCTTAGCTCATTGAAAAGAAAGTTTAGTACTATTATCTATTTGTTTTTGGTTTTTTTTTGTAAGAGTCCTTTTCGGGCTATGACTTGTACTGTAAGGTTTTGGTCATACTCAAGATTATGGAACAGAGTGTATTAACTAATGTTATTTAATTAATTTTTATGAAATTTTGCTTTATTTTTTATAGAAGTAAGAAGACTTTTAAAAAAATATTTTCTTTGTCAACATCTACTTGTATTACACTGAAATAAAAGTTTTTTTAAAAAAACTATCATGGGGCCAGGGATTTAGCTCAGTGGTTCCACTTCCTGCTTCGCAAGCAAAAGGACCTGAGTTTGATCCCCAGTACCAAAAACAAACAAACAAACAACAAACAAGCAAACAAAACTAGCATGGTGGAACTTTGCGCACTTTGTGAGAATCTGCCATTTATGATGCTTTTGAAGTTCAATGGTAGTTCTGATTCTCTCGCTATTTCTTCTGGGAAATCAGGTACATTCAGGTATCAGCTACTAGTTGGTGGTTGCACAGCACAGGGAGTGGGCTCGTCAGCAGATCCTTTGGCTGGATTGCAGACAGTGACTGCAGACATCTGCCTCCAATAACAGTCACCACAGTCCCTCAATCTGTTCCCAGAGGGGGTGACCAAGATGTGTTGTTATGGTGGTGGAGGTGACACGTCAATGGGAAGAGGTTACCTTTCTTTAAGATCTGAGCATATAATCTGTGATAGAGGGGGAGGAAAGATTGTTGTACAGCCTCTAATATGTAGAAATAGCAAGGAGTTGAAACATTATATATTTGAGAAGAGGAATAGAGAAAGGCAACGTAAGGTGTGACTATGACAGAGGAGCGCACATAATGAAAAAACTAGCTGTTTCTGATAAGGCAGGTATAGGTTTCTCTTCAAGTCAAGGAAAGTGCCTTTAAAAAAAACAACTTTGGTGGCACTGGGTCTTGCACTGAGCTATGCCTCTAGTCCTTTTTGAATTTTGAGACAGGGTCTAAGTTTCCCAGGCTGGCCTCGAAATTGCTATCCTCTTGCCTTAGCTTAGACTGCAGTTGGAATTACAGGCATGTCCCATCCTGCCGGGCAAGAAAATTTCCTCTTGAGACAGAGACGTTTCTAACATTGATGAAATAAAACATTCTTCTTTAAAGACAATATGTCAGGAATTAGGATGAACTAGGCTTCCATATAAAATAAGAAATATTGACATGCACTGAGTAGGTAATTTGTCCCTAGTTCAATTCTGGATAGAGTAGGGTAGGTGCTAGAAAACAGAGGTCGAATCTGGCAGCAATCCCATCCAGCAACAGCTCCTATCTCCTGCTGAGTGTCCAGTATCATATGGTCAGTGCTGGTAGGGACAGCAGAGGAAAGGTATGACCAAATCTTGAGAGGTGACATCCTAACTCACACACACCTTCCTGGAGACTGCCCTGCAACCTCAAGAAAGAAGGGAGAGTGTTGTTGAGAGATACTAAGCACACTTAACCTCACTTCCTCATGTAGCCTGGAATGACTTCTTGCCCTGAATTCATTGGATTGCATGTTTTTTCTTAGTACCAGTTCCCTTTTCGGTTTATGCTAGTTTGAATGGATATCTGTTATTTTTTGAGGCCAGACATGTTTATAATTGAACAAAGGAAGATGAATATGTATAAAGTTGAAACTGAAAGAATCCTTTCTACTTTAATTTCCACCTTCCTGCTGTGTTTCTTCATACTCATTATTTTGAGCTACTCAATGTTCCCCTTCTCTAACCTCTTTCTCTTTGTTATTGTAGCTGATTTCCTGGCCCTAATGATGTCCATGTAGACAAGTCCCAGTTCTCTATCTCTCACTTCTGACTTTCATTTACATTATGAAATGTTAAAATTGGACTATTCAAGGTGGGATAGAAATTTATTCTTCACAATTAGTATATTAGTTATTAGTGTACTGACTTATGTCTCACATAAACCATAGCCTTTTCTAGTTCTGTCTCTATATGTCCAATTCTATCTGTTTGAATCAGCTTAATGCTGTCTTCATTATATTTTTCTGATTCCTCTTATTACCTCACCCTTCTCTTCCTCTTCCTTTTCAAATGGACATTGGGAAACAATGTCTCTCTGCTCAAGCTTTTTACACTATTCTGAGTATGTTAAGTGTGCTAGCTCATTTAGTACTAACAGTAGCCTATGATATATAATCCTACAACCACCACTGCTTCACAGGTGACATCCATGACTTTCCCAAATTCATGCTGTTAGTAACAGAGCCAAGATCAAACTGAGACAGTCAAATTCTGGGGTGCAGGTTTTTAACCATTATTTTATGAAAAATAATATCTTCAAGGATTTAAATCAGTATTAAAGGTGTCAGTGGAGAGACTGCCTTTCCTTCTCTTATCTTCTTGAGTGTAGAGAAGTTGGCTGATTCCTTCGGCTCTGTGTTGCCTAGTAGGTTGCCATCAACATCCCAGAAACTCAGTAAATACTGGGTAGAGGATTGATTTTCTTATTTTGTTACTGTATGACTTTCTGTGGTTTTGTTGTCCTAAAATTTAACCAAACAACATATTAGTTGATGGTTAATATGCTGATTTATCCAAAGCCTTATAAAGAAGACAGTAAATAATTTCCTTCACATTCTTCATGTCACCTTTCACCTCCTCCTGCCTGAAGAAGAAAGTAGAATTGGTTTGACATGAAAAATCTTATGCGCTTCTTCTAAACAACTTAATAACCTCCAGGATTTTACAAATTGATCTTTTCCTTAATGAATTGCCCCAGAAACTTTCAGGTTTGAGAGTCAGACTAACTGCTCCATAATTCATGAGCTAGTAGTGGTGTTCTTGTAGTGCAAGAGAAACTGATTAATTTTTTGGACATTTTGGCAAATCTGATCTGGATGACTAAGTCCCTGGCCTGTTTTTAATCTTATTTCTTAAGTCCTCTGATGGGGAATTATATTACATTTCTGACAATTGTAGACTGTGTAATGAGACCTGAAACAAAACAGGCATTAAACATACCTGTGTTATCCAGCCATTATTCATTTCTTTCTGTACTAGGAAGAGCATCTACCCTTTAGTTTGACTATACTTAAAATATGTTTCCTGCTTGCTAAATGTTACATCCTTCTTGTTAAGTTGATTTTGTATATTAGGAGTTTATGCATAGTCTGAGGCTTTGGATGATAGAATTTGGATTCATTTATTCTTTGAAGGTTAAAGTATGGGGATTATTTATGATAGAAATACACCTCTACAAGCATGACCTTTACTTTGCTCATGAAGAAAGGCTGGTATCACAGAAAACAATCTACTTAATCTTTCCTTACTCTGCCATGTAAGTACTGGGGAAAAATTCTAAAGCTCATGATGTACACAAAATAAACTAATGTATAGTAGCTAAAAGTGCTTCCCTCTTGCATAGGGATTGTAGTTCCAATAACTTTGAAGTGAAAAATTTTCTTCATTTATTAATTTTCCAATAAATATTGATTGATATTCTATCATGTGCTGTCAGATGTTACATCAGGAGTAATGTACAAGAATGATTAAGTGTGACCTCTGTCTTCAAGGAATTTAGTTTGGTGGGAGGAAATAATCAAGTTACATATCAGCAAATATTGATGTTTATAAAGACGAGAGTGACTAGTTTCTTGGGGGACTTAGAGAAGGTGGATTTGAACATGCTTTTCATGTCTACATAGGAGTGTGTAAGACAAGGGGGGGGGAAATGTTGTATATATAAAAGAGACAGGGGAATAAGGATGAAAAGGACTTAGATTTGGATGGGGAAGGACTTGCAGTGATTTCCTAGAGACCAGATTACATTCTGAAACCTCAAATTTAATGGAGAGGGCTATTCTATTTTTAATGATTTTTGTAATGATAACTGTTACTTGTTTGCCTTAGAGCATAAGAATTAGCTATGACACACCTGTACTATTATCAGAATCACTGTACAGAATAAGCTTCCTACCCATTGCCCATATTTGAAATTCAACCCAAACCCTTGACATTTAACCAAGTTCATGTTTGTCTGTGAGCTGTTTGCATAGCATGATTCAAACAAATCTTTAATGTACATTTGGCAGGAAAGTGGTTTTAAAAGTAATTGTGGAGCCCAACTTTCTCTGCTGATTAAGGCTTTATTTGAGAGGTTATGAGAGTGACTGTGGGGCTTGGGATCCTGTAGAACTGATGGCAGTGGTGGCTATAGCAGTAACACAGAGGTTCACACTTACCATATAGTGAATGTCCAAAATGTTAATACGTGGTGATGGTGACTATGATTCATTAATACGAATGACCTCTGGGACAACTAGCTGTCTTGTCTTATGCACTTGGGTTGTTTCTTTCTTTGTTTGGGCCACGGTAACAAACTACCACAGAGTGAGTGGTTTATAAATAACAGAAATTCATTTTTCACAATTCTAGAGCCATAGAAGTCCAAGATCAAGGAGCGAGCACATTGGTGCCTGCTGAGGGACTGCCATCTTTTTTCTGTAACTGTGCATGGCAGAAGAGAAGAGAGAGCTGTCTGTGGTCACTTTTACAAGGACATTAATCCTGTTCATCCCCAATCAACTCCCAAGGGCATCACCTCCAAATGCCATCATATTCAGATTAGATTTCAAAATATGAATTTTGTGTGATGGAAGAGTTTGGAATATTGCTGTATTTTTATTTTTTTTAATTAGCTCCTAAAACCTGGAAAAATATTTCACCAGTAATAAGTTTCACAGATGCAAATAGTTCTAATCAGGAAGAACTCTACTTTCTCATATAAGAAGTTTCAGATCTCATATTCATAAAAGAAGAATCCATTCTAGGATAACATAGAGTAGAACTGGCTAAAATGAAGATTTTGAAACAGTGTTGTATATTATCTAGAATGCCTGTGAAAACTTCTTCCCTTGAGAACTTTGTTAGTAGACTGGGTTTCTTCCTGTTTCTGTCACTTTCTGTGCAGTGAAAGCTGACAGTGTGTGTGTGTGTGTGTGTGTGTGTGTGTGTGTGTGTGTGTGTGTTGGGTGTAGCTAGGCATTTAAATCCTCTTCCAGTCCATTTCTTCAAAGTCTAATACCAAAGGGGAAGGGACCTTCACAAAAAGGCTTTATCATTAGAGCCAACTTAATGACAAAGAGCAATTAAACATTTCTATAGTGGGTAGTATTCTGTGTCTGTTAGCTATTATTAAACTTATTGAGTTTTTGAAGGGATTTATCTCTTGTTGTCTCTCTTTGCCTTTGGCTCAATAGGGCAATGAAATCGGAATTGCATGCCTGCAACAACATGGGGCCTTGCCATAGAATGAAAGATGTTACCAATTTAGCCTGATGACCACTTCAAAGTCAAGAGGAGGAACAGATGGGCTGGCAGTGGAAAATTCTTCTACTTGCTTAGTTGAAAATAACTCATAAAATAATAAAAATAGAAAATTGATTTAAAAATTAAGTAAATACAATTCTGTTTTTTGCTTCTATTGACATGTTTTCTAGACAAATAAAGCTATGTCTGATCTACAGTCAAACAAAAAACATTGTTGAGGACCTCCTGTCTCTATTGTAAGGCATGGAATACAAAATTAATGAGTGTTAGATATGTGGATTTTCTCAGGAGAGTACGATGATGTTGAAGATGAGCTGTACACACTGTCTATGTGTACAGCTGCATGTATGAAATATGTGTATGTGCATATGTATCTCTCTATTATATATCCATTGAATTATGTTAGTGCTATATATACATCACATATAGATAAGGCTAAATGTTATATGATGAAGTACTGGTTGTGGAAAAATATAATTCATGTGACATGCAATACAACAATTATTTTAAAGAGAATATTACTGTTAATAAAGATGTCAGGAATGCTATAATTGGGGCATTCTGGTGCATGGAGATGAGTAGGTAGATGGGAGAAGGAAGGTGATCAATTGGGTGTGACAAGGAGCTTGAGCTAAGGTAGATGCTAGATTAAGGGAGACATCAAAATTTGTAATAGAGGCTATTTCTTGGTCTGGAATTGTAAGAAATAGAGCAAGCCAGCAAATGAGCTGAAATAACCAGATGAGTTAGAATTAATGCAGGGTCCATCATAGGGTCCTAAAATGTTGATGGAACAAAATTTACTGGTTAGATAAATTTGGAATTGGAGGTAAAATTCACCTCCACCATCATTTTATAAGGTTAGAAACTTGCTTACTGGAATTATTTTGAATGAGGGAAGCTGAAAAATTTCACAAAATACCACAATAGAGGAGGGCCTTCAGTAGATTTTTAACAGTGAAAAGAGACATAATATGGCATAGAAGTTGCTGCAAGCGTGGTGGCATCATTCATTAAAAAGATTTATTAGTGCCAGCTCTGTGCTGGGCACATCTAATAGACAAATCTCTTGGCATATTTAGAGCTCAAACTCTTGGAGTTTATGATCAGAAGAATGTCCAAATTTAATACATATTGCCATTCTTGTGTAGAGAAAAAAAATACAGATTCTTTTCCTGCAACTTGTCTAGTCTTCTTCTAGATTCTCCTCCTACTGGGTAGTAGGAAAATATAAACTTGTCAAAGAGAAATATTTCATCTCATCCATTTCGATCTCAATCATTTAACAGTTTCTATGATTTACATCTAGTAAATTTAGAATTTTGTATTTCCTATAATGACTAGTTTAGTCTCTTTTAGATGACTCTGCCTTTTGCCAAATCCTTAGTCTTTCCAATTCTTTTAAATCTTTCTACCCTTTTTTACAGTTGTGTCTGGTTGTAGAGGATTTATTTGGTTTTATAATTATAGGTGAGAAGGAAGTAGGAATTCATGTGATGTTTAGACAGTGGGGCTCATGGCTCATAAGGCATAACTGGTCTTGTTTGAATTTTTGAAATATTGCATGACATCTATCATTATGGTCAGATAAATGAACATTTTTGTTTCTGATTCAAGGTCTTCTTTGACCAGATGCTAGGGATCTGCTGGTCCACTGCCCATGGCACCAACTTTAAGTTGGCTATCTAGGGTCCTTGGGAACCCTGGATGTCTCATATGGGCTGAGTGGAACCAGAAAATGGCTTCAATTTCTTTAACTACCTTCCAAGACAGATGTTGCACTGTTGCTTCCACATAACATGTTGTGAGGTTCTTGCAAACTTCCCAAGTGAGATCTGAGAAAACATACCACTAGCTCCCTTATCTTCCAGTGGGGATGATTGAACTACCTCAGATCCTGCTTCACATAAATCTCACCCCCCACTATCTTTACGAATCTACCCCTGTTTTGAATTCCATTTTATTGGAACACAAAAGTTTATTTTCCATTTCCTGAGCCCTAAGTTCTAATCTTCCTCTCTGCCTAGTCGCCAAACCTCGTAATTTACTCATAATGGAAGAAGAAAGGATGCTTCTCACTGTGTTGAGAAAGACAAACCACACTCCTCAATCAGAGTCAATCAGGTGTGACTATTCTGACAATTGCCATGGAATGATTCATAACTAGTAAGAAAGTGGCATGA
This sequence comes from Heterocephalus glaber, assembly GCF_000247695.1. Next base: position 621,622 of record NW_004624742.1, on the reverse strand, counting down.
GAATATATTAGTTTTATATCCTAAAACTTTCCTTGTTTCCTTGTAAAACTTTCCTTTTAGCCTAGTGGAGAAGTCAGGCTTAACACACAATCGTATGAGTAACTATGAAGTGGAATACATAAGTGGGTGGAGGTCATGGAATTTCTTCCTCAAAAAGAGGCATTATAGCTGAGACACGAAGGACAAGTGACATGTAAGTAAGGGCAGGGGAAGAGCTCTTCAGGGGCACAAGGATGGATGGAAGGAAGGGGAGCCCTCAGACATTGTATGAAGGGATTGGGAGCAGGGCAGGTGCTGGAGCAGGAAAAACAAGAGAATGTAGCACAGGATGCAATTGTGTGCTGAGTTCCGACCAGATTAGGAATGGCCACTAGACTGTGGTAAAGGTTTGGGATTTCGACCCTAGTGCAAGGGTAGCCTCCACGACTCTTCGTTTGTGATTGAAAATTTGGGAGGCTGGAAACTCCAGGGAGCAAAAATATTTGATGAAATAGCTCTACTAGCATTTACTACACACTTCCTTGCTATCAGGAGGTTTGCATGTTGTTAACCCTCAAAATACCTGGTGAGGTAATAATTGCTACTCTGTTGAGCACCAATGGTATATACCAGGCACCGTACTAAACACTTTGCAAACATATCTCTAATCTCACAACAAACCTATAAGAAGGCATTATTAGCCCCTTATTATAAATAAAGGAACTCGACTCAGCATTCAAGATCAAGGTGATTAAGTGATGATTAAGATCGACAGAGTTGATATGCAAACCCAACACTATATAATCCTATTATTCCATGGTCCTAGACATATAGGTAAAAGACCAAAAATGTTAATAATAAAGAAAAAGAGATAAACAAGGAAGAAGTTGAACAAACCCTTTAGAAACTCTAATTCCATGAATTTTGGGCCAATCTGTATAATCTATTTGTCACAGCTCACTATTAAATCTACATTGATGCTGTGTGTATTGTTTTCCAAGGGTGGCCATAAAAATAACCATGAAATGCATAGCTTATAACAATAGAAATTTATTCTCTCAGCATTTTGTTCTGGAGGATGGGGTTCAAAATCCAGGGGTCAGTTGGGTCACATTTCCTGTGAAGTCTTTGTGGGAATCCTTCTTTGTCTCTTCTGCTCTGGTTCCAGAAATTCCTTGCCTGGGGTTTTCATAACTCCAATCTCTACTTCCATTTTCACATGGCCTTCTCTTCCTTCTCCCTGTGTGTCTCTACTGTGGGCATCTCTCACAAAGGCCTGCCACTGGATTTAGGATTTACCTGAGTAATCCTGAATGATCTCATACTGAAATCCTTAAATTAATTTTATTTACAGTGGGTTTTTTTTTTTCCCTCAGTAAAGTCACATTCACAGGTCCTGGATTATGGACAGATCTTTTACCCCACTTGACCATGTGTTCCAATTTAGAAAACTGTTATCTGTATTCTGGATGAATGCATCTAGAGAAAGTGCAGATTATTAACAGTTTAGTTGTGACCCCTTTGCTCGTAAAGGAAGGAGACATCTCTGCTCAGGACTCAGCTCTTTGCTGTGGTTAAGAGTTCCAATCAAGTTTAGGCAGGCTAAAGCCCTGTACAATTACATGGTCCATCAGCCTTTTCTTAAATGGGGCTATTGTGGTATTAAACAATTAACCAAAATCATACAATCTCCCTTTTCCTCCTTGGTGAGGAGTGACATACACGTTCTGTTTTATGTTCCAGTTTGTATATAGTGTTAGAATTTGTGTTGTTATTGTACCTACCAGGGAAATGTCTATCTGGGGTATAAGTAACAGTTATGACTTGAAAATCATTTCTTCTTTCTCTTTTAATTCATCAATGTTACTCCAGTGAACCAAAATAAAAAAGATCTTCACACAGCCCTGACTTACCACTTCTCTGTCCTGTTCATTCATATATCGAGGCATAAGCGACAAGGGAAGGCGTATGTTTGGGATGAGCCCCATAATCTGAGCTACAGATCAAAAAAGTGCTAATAAGTGGCAATCAATCCATCAGCCAACCAATGGTTTTATTTTCACTCAGTGTGGGTTTCACGCTTAAAGGAGGGATAGATAATTAAGACTTCATGTTTCAAAATATTAAATATTGATTTGTAGACATTTAGCAGCAGGCATAAAGCTCTCCTGAGGGATGACAACAACTGTCTAAAAGATTATAAAAGATTTTATTTCTCTTGGTAGAATTTAGCATTTATTTCTTATTTAAAAGATGTGAAATGAGAGTTAGTAAAATCTTATATCAAGGAGATAGCTCAGAGCTCTGCAAATGGGTGTCATGTCTGTGGCATGTGGCTAGCCAGAGTTAAAATAAAACCATTTTTGCTAGTTTCATATCGGCTTTTGGTTTATTGAAGTGTCAGAAGGTTTATAAGCTCTTCAACTCAAGTTTTGATTGTTTTATCCAACTACTGTCACTTCTTATCAGTATTAAAGGCAGAAATCAAAGAAGAGGCCCAGGGGAAGAGGACTTCCAAGTGTTGCCTTTTGCTGTCACAGTTGTAGCCTGGATACTCTCTTGACAGGCCCTTTTTCTTTATACCATGGAGTAATTAGGGAGATTTTTATAATAGTTAATACATTGCTGGATTAAACACTCATTTGTCTCAGCCTTAGAGAAACTGCCTATGTGAGTGGACTACACACTGGACCTCTCATCCGGGCCACAGAGGGAACATAACAAGGTGTGTGGGAGTCACTGGAGCTGTGATCGTCCCTAAGCCTTACTTCAGGAGCACTTATGAGTGCAGGTGATAGGCATGAGGGTCAGCACTGTATTCAGACCTTACAGTCACTTTGCAATCAACAGAGCCCACATGTGTGGTTTCCTACTACTTTGAGGAAATTTCCTGTCTTTTCAAAGGTTTATTGTATTAATAAGCTCTTTCGGTTGAGAGACTGTGAAAGTAAAGAAAAAGACACCACATTGGCATAATTGTTCTACTTGTACTGAGACTTACAAAACAGTCTGAAGGTTCTGGAAGCACCCAACATAGAAGATTTATAAAAATCACAGAATTTCCCAGTGTTGCTGTAGCAAGTTTCATCTTCATTTATGCTATCTAATCCACTTCAATAAAAAGCATGCTCTCAAGAATCATATGCCCTTGGTCTATTGAATCAGGTGTTTATAGTTGATAAAATTGAAATACTGACATTGCACAGCAGAATTCTGCAGCCAGGTATGGGTAGGGCTGAGGCAGACAATGAGTCCCTGAGGTGGGGTCTGCTCCTCCTCTGCATCTGTGAGCAGAGGTTACAGCCCTCGGAGGCCCTGGGTAGGGCAGACCTTGTAGACCACTTTGTTTTCACAGTCTCTGTTGCCCTTTCCTCTATGGAACAACTATTCAAATTCCCTTAATGGCTTGCTTTAATACTGGGAAAAAGCAACAGTGGTTGGATTAAAATAATCAGAATTTGGGTTGATGTTCCTATAAATTTCTTTTCCTTTAAAGAGAAGGCAATGACTGGGCCTTTTGCTTCAGGCAGCTCCCTTGACATTCCAAGATTTAGGTAGAATTCATGTCCTATAGGCCTGAATGGTGAAGAAAAATGAGTGAGAGCCTAAGGCTACCAAATTGTAGCCATGAGCTCTGCAATGGAAGAAGTCCTCGGTTCTTCACACTCAGTGTGGCCTGCTTTCTATTGATTTTTTTTGTAAAACTCAATTGCTCTGTGGGGCTTTAGAATTGCTCATTAACGAGGTTAAGAAAAAAAGTAAATTTGGTTCAAGTTTTCATGCCGAAAATTTGTACCCTTTGAACGTGAAACGCCTGGTGTTGGGTCTCTGCAGCTTTCGCTGCATGCTTTGATGACTCTGTTGCATACAATCTATGGCAAAGTGGAAGAGATTTAATGAATAGCCTTGTGTATATGAAATTGATTTCTTTAGCAAATATTTGTTTGGGAGCTCCATGTGTGAAACTGACATGCTGTGTCACAGCCCATTTTATTTTGTTTATTGTACAGGTATATTCAATTTTAGAATAAAAATATTTTTGTGTTTCCCATTTAAGAGTTTGAAGTCCATGTGGTGTATTTCAGAGCTATCTTTGGCTTATAATGAAACACTTAGAATTAAAAATGCATTATTTTAAAGGCACATCCTATTTTATTAGACATTTGAAAGCATCACACCATTTTATCAGCAGTAGCAAGTCGAGGATAGAATAGAAAAGTGACAGAAAATCCATTTGACAGAGATATAAGCCCTCTTTATATGTGTATGTGATTTCATGTGTGTCAGTAACATTACAGCAATTGTAATACAAGGATAGACATCTTTTGGGATCATAATGGTGAATTATAAAATAAAACACAATTTTTAAAATGTGGCCTGCTTTGTTCACTTGATTATTTCATAGTAACAGCAAATAGAAAATAGATTAAGACAAGAGAATCTACTGGATTACATTCCAAATTAAGTCCTAAACTATGTCTTTTTTACAGGTGAAAGGGAATTTGAAAAACAAGTCATCCATCTATTTGGAAAAGAAAAGGAGGCACTATAGTTAGAAATAAACACTCATATTTGTTTTAAATGTATATTTTATAAAACAAAGAAATAGCTGTAGTTTCCATAAGAGTATCATTGAGGGTGCATTAAATGGAATATTTAAAGCTGCAAAGTTGCAGTGGGAATTCATACCAATTATCATTGCCTCTAATAATTTAGATAGTATTTCCTAGTATGCAAGAAAATCTCTCAAGTATATGATTGTTTTTTAATTTATGTTTAGCCTTGGAAAAACAAAACAAAAAAAGCTTTTTCTTTCTGAGATTTTCCAGGAAATTTTTATTAGACATGCAAATCTCTTCTGATTATCAGATGACCAAGGAAGTATTTGGCATTGCTAAAATATTAAATGCTAGATTCTGAAGATAACGTATGCCAAAGAGGGAAAAATCTGACATATGTAATAAAGTACACTTCATTTACAGTTTTGAGCAGGTACTTTCTTCTGGCTATGATATTTCCCCCAGTCATGGGCCTGATGTCTGCAGATCTCCAAGTACATTTAAATAGAACAACAACTGAATGATACACTCAACAGAATTTATGAAGAGGAAATAGACATATTTCAGCATGGGAGAATATTTATGCATTATTTAACAGCAATAATGTTTGAATTCATACATTATGCAAATGCAGTTATAATCAAGAAAATGAAAGAAGTTGGACTGCTGCAACATCCTTAAACCCACCATTAGGTACTTATTTGTGCATAATATTTAATACTGCACAATGCCTTACAATGCTACGGCATGCCACTCAAAGAGAAAAGTTATCAGAAATTAACTGGGTATAAAATGAAAAGTTGATGAATCCCTGATTGCTACTTTGATATTGACTTCTATAAATTTATCCTCAAACAAGTGTAAGGATGTTAGTGATAATTAAAATGATATTGGAATAAAATGCACTTCACTCTTCTACAGCTTCCTGGTCTTTAATCAGATACGGATGACTTCATCCCTTTGCTTAGAGAGTCCTACCTGTGTAGGCAATGTCCTAAGCATTTTTCAAGAATTACCTTAATTATTCTCATAACAGTTACCTCATAATGATACTATGATATAGACACTATTATTTTTTCTATTTTGCACATGAGGATACCAGACTGTCAAAGGTGAATAAGATATTATGTGGCAGAACATTGGCTTTGAATCCAAGAATTCTGAGTCTAGAGCCTGAACTGTAAGCCACATTGCCATATGGTTTGTATCACAATGATGACTATCTGTGCTCTACTTTTTTCTTGTACACTGAACTTACTGCTTTAGAAACGGTAACATCTGGGTATTTCTTTTACTCCAGGCACTGTGCAATCTTGGTAGGTTTCAGTGACCCACTTTCATGGGTCTCCACTTTAGCAAGGAGATAAATGTGCACTTGCACTGCCCTGGGGCAAGTGAAGAGCTGGGCCTGGGGAGAGAACAGAGGTGCCATAGGAAGAATATCTGACCCGCCTCCAAGAACGGAGACAGGAGAGGGGAGAAAGTTGAGGGAAGAGGTACCTGTGACCTGTGCTGTTCTCCACCCTTTCCTTTCCTTACCCTCCAGCTCCTGTCACAGGGTTCTGCACATAGTAAAACCGTGCAGAGCAATGTGATATTTGATTTGGTAAATTAGGTTCCTCCCCTTGGGGGGAACTTCTGATTTTAGGGACCCAGTGACTTCCTTGCTGGTGATTTCTAAGCAGAGCTTGGAGCAAACACACTCCCTCACTTTACCCAAAAGTCACAGAAAGAAACATGTCAAATTCTGTGACATTTTTAGGTTTTATAAATGATCTGAAATCTACTCAGATCCCACTCTAAGGACCCCTGGTCTGAAGAAAGCAAGTTGAGTGAGTAATAAACCTATCAGTATACAATGATAGTATGAATAGATTTGCAGTTCTCACATGTTTTAGCCTTAGACCTTTTTTACAAATTTAAAAATTATTAAATACTTCCCAATTTTTCATGGATATTGTATCAATCCATGCTTATCTTATTAGAAATTAAAGTAGAAATTAAAAAATATGTATTACTAAAATTTACAATAACAAGCCTCAGTATGGTATATGTGAACATAAATGTTGTTATAAAATATAGCCACACTTTCCAAAATTAAAAATTAGTGACAAGAGTGAATTATTTTACATCCCCCCCCCTTTGTGGTACTGGGAATTGGACCCCAAGCCTTCTCCCTGAGCTACTTCCCAGCTCTTTAAGTGTTTATTTGGAAGCAGGGTCTTAATTCACTAAATTGTACAGGCAGGGCTTGAACTTGTGATCCTCCTGCCTCTGTCTTCTGGAGAGCTGGGATTACGCATCAGCACACCTGGTTTATAAACTCTTAATGTCTGGCTCACAGGAAAACTGTTGGATTCTCAAGTCAGTTTCTGATTTTAATCTGTTGGGATATGTTACTCTGGTTGAAGCACATGAAGAAAATTAATTCTCACATAGTTATGTCATGAGAGAGACAGAGTAATTTAATAGTCTTTTAAGATCATCATGGATAATCTTGGATACTTCACCAAGGCTTGGCAAGTAGTTATTTCTTAATGGTTTCTTGCAGTAACTAAATCCAAATTGAAACCATATTAACAAACTCCTCATATTCTGTTTCATTAAAATTCATTGTCCTGCTTTGTATTTTGAGTGGACCTCTTAACCATGTGTGGGTTTTGTAACATTTTGCAATGGACATTTGGAAATATAAATTCATTCACAAAGTTAAGGAAATGTTCTAAATATTGGCACAGTTTATAATACAATATAAAATTCCATTCACTAATATTACTATCAATTTCATGCAAAAGGCTTTAAGCATCGAGGAGCTATAGAGTTAATCATGCAGATATAAATTTTCCAAAATTCCAGATTTCACTTGAAACCTTTAATTTTAGCATTGGTGACAAAAATTGTCAGCTGCTTTTCCTGAGGTGATAGGTTCTTTTCATTTATTTTTTGAGAAAATTATTTCCAAATATACATAATTGAACAATCACAGTTTGTCATTCTTTCCAGTAAAAATGGTGTTCCATAAAGTGGTTTGTTTAGCTTGTGACTCACATAGTTTCACAAGTGCTTTTCTTGAGACAAAAACTGTACCTCTATATACAGCAAAACACCTCATGCTGACTTCCCTTCTCATAATCTATCTTATTAAATACACTACTCAAGAAGAGTGTTTTAATAAAGTTAATAATTTTTGCTGTTTCATCAAGAATAGTCCTAGTGAAACTAGATTTTAAAAAATTGTGAGTGTGTGGCAGTTGAAGAACACAATAACAATATTGTATTGTTGGATGTCATTGCCTTGATTCTGCTAGGACAGCATCTGCCTTACCCCTTGTTGTTTTTGCACCATCAATACAGTCAACATAATGAAAAGCCAAATAATGTCTTTGTATTATTATGAAAATAGTGTGTGTGTGTGTGTGTGTGTGTGTGTGTGTGTGTGTCTGTATATGGGAGGTTGAATCTAGGGTCTTCTCACTGAGCTACATCTGTAGCCCATTTTGTTTTTTATTTTGAGACAGGGTCTTGCTAAGTCACTACTCTGCCTAGGCTGGGCTTGTACTGTGATCCTCTTTCTCAGCCCCCCAGAGTGGAGTGCTGTGATTACAGCAGAAGAAAAAATGTGTTGACCTTGAAGATGCCTTGAACCTTTGCTATGGATCTTCAAGATTCTGTGTTCCACATCTTGAGAGTTAATAGTGGAGCAAGTACAAAGGAAAACCCATGGAAGAAAGTTGAAAGTTTGGGGCAAAGCTGTTACACAAAGAGAGGCTAACTAAAAAAAGCAATGGTACTTGCCTTGCCCATACATCAGTTTTAATATTGGATTGTAGTGGGATTGGAATGTGGGTATCTTTAGCAGTTATTTTTCTTTTTTTTTCCATTAAGTTTATTGCTACATTTTAGGTATAAAATACAGTTACATTTGTCATTGGCATCTTGTACCTTTACATAATGTATCTTGGTTCTTATTTTGTTCCCCTTCCCCTGCTCTCCCTTCACCCCCTCCACCCTTCCCTATCTGCAAAGACTTTATTTCCATTTTTTCCTTTTCTCATATTTTTTCTTTTCCCTTCTTTCCTTTCCCCTAACCTCACACTTAGACCTTTTCTTCCTATTACACAATATCAATTATACATTTTTTTGATTACAATATCAAAATTTAAAGGACATTACCACAGATTTTACAGAATTTAAAAGGATATAGAAAGCATATTACAAAAATCGTTTTTGAAATAAATTTGACAACTTCTAAGAAGTACCTTGGAAGACAAATTAATGAAACTGACTCTGGA
>NW_004624742.1:587294-612692 GCF_000247695.1 Heterocephalus glaber | reverse complement strand
TGAATAGCACCTATTAAAGAAAGTATATTCCTAGCTTGAAAACCTACCTATATGACAACAACAGGCTCATATACATTTTAACTAATGAATTATACCAAACATTTAAAGTAGCAAAAAGAAGGAACACTTCCCCCCTCATTTTAGGAACTCAACGTTGTGCTAATACTAAAACTGGATGAAGATGATAGAAGAAAAAAGTATGTACATAGATAAAAATTTGTTTAACAAAACAAACTATTAGAAGTCAGATCTAGCAGAATGTAGAAAGTGGTTTTATTATAAGGATGGCAGTGTTGGTTCAGCACTGGAAGATCAACCCCCATAAGTCATTATTTTAACAGAGGAAAGGAAAAAGCCATATGATCCTGTCATTAGTTGGAGAAAAAGTATTGGGCTGAATTCTACAGCTGTTCATGGTAGAAGCTATCAGGAGACTAGAAGTAGAAAAGAACCTTCTCAACAGATAAGACACGTACTCCATACTTCCAGCAAAAACACCTTATATGAATGGAAAAGATACAATTCTTTCTCCCTGAGGTGGGGAACAAGGGCAGATATGCCTACTCTTCATCTGTCCATTAAACTTTGAAACATAGGCCCAAACCAAAATAGCCTGGGAATGAAAAGAAACAATTAGCATAGGATTGGCAAAGTAGAAGCAACATCTTTATATGTAGATGAAATGATCATCTACGGAGAAAATGCTAAGAAATCTCTAGGAGCCTCTAGAACTTGTATTTGAATTTGGCAGGATTAGAAAATACAAGGTATATATAAAAATTCAGCTATATGTATCCTTGCTATAAGTGAAGAATTGATTGGATACTGAAATTTAAAAGTTATGTAGGAGTACAAAGGACCTAGAAAAGTAAAAAGAAAAAAATGCAAAAAAACAGTGTTGGAAGACATTTATTAGCTAATTTTAAGACTTCCTCTAAAACTACAGTAATCGAGGCAGTGTTTGCATAAGGAAAGAGATAGGTCATTGGAATAAAACAGAGAATCTAGAAATAGAACCACACATATATGGTCCACTAAGTTTTGAAAGATTATTTAACATTAACATTTTATAGAACATAAACTCAAGAGCAGAGGAAAAGTAGTATTTTCAGCAAATGTTACTAGAACGCCTGTTATCCATATGTAAAAAATTAACCTCAACCCTTTATTTCCATACATAAAGATAAGGATCTATGAACCTAAATATGAAAGACTAAAACTATAAAACTTTAAGAAAAAATTGTAAGTGAAAATGTTCATGAATTTAGGATAGGCAAGAATTTCCTATGATACAAAAAACATGATGTATAAAAGATAAAAATTGATAAATGAGATTCCATCAAAATTTAGAACTTCAAATGACATCATTAAGAAAATGAAAAGTAGTCCTTAAACAGAACATATAAATACATATAACCTATGGCCAGAATATATAAAGAACTCTTACAGCTCATTAATAGACAACCCAATTAGAAAGTAGACACAAGAAGTTGATAAATAGCCAGTACAGCACAAGGAAAGGTGTGCAACACTAAAATCAGAAAAATATTAATAAGTACAACAACAAGATCATATTATACATTCATTAAGGTGATGAAGTTAAAAGTTTTTTAAAAAAAACACATGTCAGCTTAGATGTGAACCAGTTAGAACTTTCTAATACTGCTAATGTGAATGTAAAATGACAAAACCATTTTGGAAAACAATATAGAAATTTCTTGTATTACTGTTAAGAATACAAACAGTTCTGTTCTTAAGTTTTTACTTAAGAGGAATGAAAACACATGTTCACAATAGATTTGTACATATAAGTTGAGTATCCCTTATCTGAAACTCTTGGGACCAGAAGTGTTTCAGATTTTTGTTTGAAATCCACTTGATCTGCAAAGAGGATAGCTACTCCTTTTTTTTCGGGTTCTTGTCACAGGGAGTATTGTTTTCCATCCTTTAACTTTCAGTCTATGAGTTTCTTTTTGAATGAAGTGTGTTTCTTTTATTCAGCATATTGTTGGGTCTTGCTTCTTGACCCATTCTGCCAGTCTATTTCTGTTGATTGGTGAATTGAGACCATTCACATTGATGGTTATAACTGATACATATTGATTTATCCTTGTCATGACTTTTTCTTTTTGTTGGATTCTACCCCTTTACATTTAATTTCTTGTTGTGCCTGATGGATTCATTCTGCTGGTCTTCCTGGGGTTGTGATCCTATTGTCTTTTCCTAGGGTATTGTCTAAAATTTTTTGGAGTGCTGGTTTGGTATTCATGAAGTTCCTAAGGTGCTCTTTGTCATGAAAGTATCTTATTTCTCCATCAATTTTGAAGGATAGTTTTTCAGGGTACATCAATCTGGATTGGAGGCTGTTTTCCTTTAGAGCTTGGAATATATCACTCCAAGCTCTTCTTGCCTTGAGGGTTTGCATTGAGAAGTCTGCTGTGATTCTGATGGACTTTCCTTTGTATGTGATTTGTTTCTTTTCTCTAACTGCTTGTAAAATTTTGTTCTTCTATTGGCTTTCTGGAATCTTAACAATTATATGTCTATGTGTAGATTTTTTTTGATCAAGGCTAGTTGGAGTCCCATATGCCTCACTTATCTGTATGTGAAGTTCATTTCCCCTGCTTGGGAAGTTTTCTGCCATCACTGCTGTGAAAAGTTTTTTTTATGTCATCTGCACTCTCTCCTGTTTCTTCATTGACTCTAATCAGTCTTATGTTATTCTTCTTTGCATTGTCTAGCAGCTGCTGGATTGATTTCTCATGTTCCCTTACAATTTTAAAGCAATTTTTCTTTTCCTGGTCACTAATTGCAATCTTATCTTCTATATGTGAAATTCTGTCCTCACATGGGCTCATTCTGCTGTGTAAACTTTCAATGGAGTTTTTAATCTCCTGGAAATCTGTTTGCATCTGTTTTATGGATTTCATTTGTTTTCTATGTTGGGATGCCATCATGTTCCTCAGCTCCTCTCTAGATTTATTAATCATGCCTTGCACTATGGGCATAATCTCTGCTGTTTTCTGAGAAATTATTTCTGATTTAATTTTTTCCAGATCCTCTTCTGTTGCCAGTTCGGGGAGTCCAACTGGTTGATTATCAGAGTGTTCCATCTCCTTTCCCTTTGGGGTTGCTGTAGGTGATCTGGAAGTCTGGTTTTGAGGCTTGTTTATGTGTCTTCTCATTTCAGTGGGGGGGGGGCGGTAGCCATGCTGCTGGCACCTGCATGTAGGGAACAGGGAAAGGGGACATTATTAGAACCTCTGCAGTAAGTCCTAGTATTCTGCCAGCCATGGCAGCATAAGGCGAATTACAGGAAAGGTAGAAAAATGAGACTGAGGAGAAGCTGAGCTTTGGGTCTGATCAGTGCTGCTCTGGGCAGCAAAGATGAAAACCCCCAGCTTACTGCACCTTTTATTCAGTACATGGGGAGAAACAAATGTAACAAATGACTTGCAGAGAGTTCAGTACATCCTGCGTAAATAAGATGTAACAATCCAAGAACAAGGAGGAACTGAGTAGATGTTTGTTCCTCTCAGGATATTTTCAGCTCCCAGGATGTTTCTTGTCCTGGAGAATCACAGCATCACCGGATCATTGAGGTCTCAGTTGTGACCGGAGGCCAAAATGGAATTATGTCTCGGAATTCCATAGCTGGGCTGTAGGCAGGAGAACTAACCTAACCAAATGATTTTTCCCTAAAATTATGTAACATTGCTTCCGACACCACATGGCTCACCTCCTCTGTGCTGGGAGTGGTGCTATGGGAACCTAGAAGCCTCCACTTGGACACTGGGAGAGGGTCACCTCCTCTAGCAGTTATTTTTCTAACTGCAGTTTTTGAACATACCAACATCTACTTCTCTGGTAAAATATAAAGAAAGAGTGAATAGGAAATGGTAGGAGAGAATTACTTGCATCCAGCTGAAAATAGAGATTTTAAGAAATCTTACAGAACAAAGGCTTCGTAAAGAGTGGCTTATATTGTGAATGTATAAGCCTCAGAGAATCCTAGGTTCAGTGGAGTGTTGAGAAGCAGGAGAAGGCTGTAGTGCAGTAATTAAAACTAAATGGAAGAAGCAGAAAGACACTTGTTATTCTCTTTTATAGCAGTGAGTTCAAGCTGCATGGAGGAGGCTCTATTATCATTTACATTCCAAATCTCATTTCTTTAGGGGTCAGAGCTCAAGCTGAAAATTCACTTCTGGTGGAAACTCTTTACCTTTCTGTTGGCTTGTGTCATGAGTGGAATGCTTTCTAGGTTTATTTTAGTTGTCTAAATAATGTATGGTTGCCTGGTAATAAATCAACTTTATGCAATATTTTCCTTCTGTTTATCTGTAGTCATCTTGAAATACTAGGGTTGCTTGTATGAGGGTAGAATCTTGTATATGATACACAGATCACTGATAAAAAGATAATTTTGTGTTCTGAAACAGGGTAATAAGAAAGAATATAACTAGCCATTCATCTTTCTGCCTCCAAGGAAAAGGATATCTTCCGAAGAGATAGCATTGATGGCCTTTTACAAAAGCAATGGTAATTTCCCCACCAACATTATTGCCATATGGATGGAAACTTGTGGTAGAAAGTCATCCTAGGCTTCAAATTTCATTTATACTGTGTGATTTTCCTGGCATCACCATTTCTTTTAGTAAAAGTATATTGTGTAGAATATTTCACATGGTCCTATATGCATGTATTTCTGGGACAAAGTTAGCATCTGGCAGTGTTTCCTGCCAATGAATTTTGCAAAGGAAATTGCTGTGCTGTGGTAGTGCACAAAGCATATAATCTGCTGGGGTACTGAATACCTACCACAGTGAACTAAAATGTGCATTCTCAGTAGAAAAAAGGCCTGGACTACAACAACTTCCCCTGCTTTTTTTTCTCACTGTGATCATAGTCAGTCTAAAAAAAAGGCAATTATTCAGCTTTGGAGAGAAAGATGAAGGAGATCAAGTAATAGTGTCATGACTCCACCCATTTGGAAAATAGAGTTGTGATTTAGAGTAGTCTCAACATCCACATGTGGTCCTGTAACCAACATGATTGAACGTATTTATATCCAGAAGGTCCTTGACTTAGCATAGTTTCAACTTGATGATTTTTTCAGCTTTACACTTGTGCAAAACCAATATGCATTCAATGAAAGCCATACTTCTAACTTTGAATTTTGAAGTTTTCCTAAGCTAGAGACATATAGTATGATTCTCTCTCACTGTGCCTGGGATGAACAAGAAGCTACAGCTCCCAGGCAGCCATCAGATCACCAGGGTAAACACCTGGCACTCCATACTCTCCACTCTAAGCTCTATGTTTAGTGAGAACTAAATGCATTTTTACTTATGGTAATTACACCTTGTACTAGGTTTATCAGGATGTAACCTCATCATAAATTGAGGTGTATTTGTAATTGTGGATAAAGGTAAGACAGTAGATTAATGAGAGAACTTTCCATTAGTGTAGTCTGTTACAGTACCCAAAATGTTACTACAAAGTTCCTTTTGGAAGTATCCTATGTGAAAGTTTACATAAGAAGAACCATAGCATGAAAACTTCATGACAATAAAAGGAACATTGGAGATGTTCTACTCTACCCTTTCATTTCCTAAGTGAAATACATTTTCAGCTTTTTAGGATAATATCACAGGAGCGTGAATCTTGGGTGAGAAATGGGCCAGGGAACATGAATTCCTTTCAAGACTTAAATTTTCATGATTAAATAATAGTAGTTATAAAAATACTTGCATTGAAATGGAACCTTTCTACAAATTCTAGCTATTATTACTGTCCTAACTGTTGGTTAGATGTTATAGAGAGAAGCAGCAACAATAAAACCAGGTCTACTCTGGGTGAGAAAAAGGCTATTTCTCTACTTGAAACTTGAAAACAGCTTTAGCCCGCTAACTAGTCTTAACGGGGAGCAGTTTAAAAGGATTTAGAATTTCCAAATTGACACAAAAGCAGTATTGGTATCACTTCAATCTCATATAAGGTTTTTTTAAAAAAAAACCCTTGTTCCTTTTGTGGGTTAGAATGAATATGGTCTAAAAAGAGGCTACAAGAAAAAAGGATAGCATTTGCTTACTCCTACTGAAGGCTTTACCTGTAATATATTTATAACTTTGAAGCCTTTATTTTTAGAGGTGAAATTCCTCCCCCCTCCCTAACATAATCCAAGCTGAAATGTGGTACCAAGAGTTTCGTGCTGTTGAGTTTCATTATTAATAGTGCTATCATTAATGTAAATGTTGACACATTATCTGCACAACCATTTTCCAGTGAGGAACTCCACAAATAATATTTGACATGTTTACACAGCAGCTGCAGTGTGTATTTTTTACTGTTCTTTATATCTTTACTAAATATTGGAGTGCCACATCATTTCGGCCTAGTTCAAATCTTCTAATATGCAAACTTGAATCAACATGAAAGGACAAATCAGCTTTCAAAATAGTTTTGCACACTAACACTCTTGTGAAACTTCACCAAGTATTATTACATTGACTACTACACATTTTGAAGATCCAGTGGTTTCATACAGATTATTTCTTTTTAAGCCCATTGATACAACATGTGGGCTTTCACAACATGTGCTTTTGGACACCATTTATTAGAAGTCTTCATTTTTGCTTTTAAAATATAGTCCTCTTTAAATGTGTAATTTTTAACATTATCCAGGGTTATTTAGGATCTTATTGCTAATGATATTTTAATTATTTTAAACCATTGTTGGCAATACTATTAAGCAAGAGATCGTGAATTTTCAGTATTAGGAGTTCTTTTGTGTGGCTGGACCCATTCTAGAGCTATCACAAACTTGCTATCACATTTGCAGAATTTTAATTAGAAACAGTCTTTTAAAAGCTATATTTTAGCATAGGATGCAAACATCTTATCCCTTAAGAAAACCATTGTAGAAAGGGCTTGCTACTTGATTTTTCCTTAAGAACAATCTGTTTCTCTTCCAGTTTATTATAGGAAACACTGGCATTTGTCATTTTTCCAATATTTGGAGCTTGCTACTGTAATAAATGCACATATCAGATGATGTGCTCTTCCTGTCTGATGGGCAGACAGTGCTGGGCAGAAGAAGGTCACAGTGATGTTAAATTTGCTGCTGAGCAAAGGATCAAAGTGTAAATGGAATCCTGAAAGCTGGGAAACGTGAGTGTGCCAGTGTAAATAATCTATTAATTATTGACAGCTAAGGGACTGAAAATTCCTATTTAGTCATGACATCTTTATTTTCATACTGACTGAACTGTTTCTGGCACTTTTTAAATTAAAGCTTTTTTACTATAAATATGAAACATTTCAATTTAGAGTAAATTTCTGCTGGTGCTTTCTTCCTCTTTTGACATTTTTCTGATTTCTGCATATTTAAAGCAATATTGGATGTGACTAAAGGCAAGAGGAGACCCAACTATGAGAAATAAAACAATGCTATGAGGATTGCATGTGCATTTAAAAAATTGCATTCCTACATAAAAGGGAAACAAACCTGCAGAAATAAAGTAAGTGGTGTTTAAGAAGCTTTAGGGATATTAGCTATTTATAGGAAGCAAATGACTTTGAAGGTGCAGACACTCATGAGACCATTTAGTAGAACTGCAGGACTATAGACCAGTCTTCAAATACTGTGAAATATATTCAAGAAAAGTAAAAATATAAACTATTTAGTTTATAAAAATATGAACTATTATAGTTCATATCATTGCTGCCAGCTTTTGAAACAAATATAACTTAGGCAATATATGATAGGTTAATATGCTCAGTTCCTCTATTTATACACATCTTTGGAGATTCTTTTAATAATGTTTCTAGCATTAGCCATTTGTTTAACTGAAGCAACTGATACTCTGCTCATCATAATTTAACTGGAAAGAGTAAATTTAGCCTTAAAAAAAGGTTGGTACCAGAGCGGAACATTTGGGGACTTCTAAGGCACAGTGGGGTGGTGCCCCACACGTGGGGGAGCAGCTTTTATTAACAGCACACTTCCATTGATGAGGTGACACACAGACCTTTGATAACTATAAAGGCCCTCTCTTCTGGGCTTCTTCACAAACTAAAAGGTTGGACAGGTTCCCTGAAGTTGTGAACCCCTTTTTTTGTACATTTGGGTCAAGTTTGAAGCCCAATGGGCCAATTTATGTTTTCAGGTTAGTCTTGCTTTGAGTTGAGGAAATATGTTTGAACCTTCCATTCAACAGTCAAACTCAGGGAGTGTGAATGACAGTGAACTGCTCACACGAGCCTCTGCACACTTACACCGCTGTGTCTCCTACTGCTGGACTGCTGGTCTGAACTGGCCTTGGAGGACTTGACACCGGGGGGGGGTCTTTCATACTTCTCTAGCTTTGATTTCACTCTCTTGGTAACTGATCATTTATGATAAACTGGAGTCTTCTGAGGTGAGCAATGTCGTTGCTACTGCCTAGAATTGAAACGACACTATATTGATGCATTTTATAACTAAAAGTTATATAAAATATATGCTTTTAAGAAGAAGCATTTTATATAGTATGCCTGAGCTGGAGAAGGAAAAATATAGTGGAGATTTCCCATGGAATAGATATAAGTGTAGGAAATTTAATCACACAGTTTGTTTAAAAGAAAGCAGTAAGGGTAATAAAAGATAAGACTATCAGAGGTGATGCAAATTACAAACCATCCTTCCTAATAGAATCATATAGTAGGTATGAGTCTCTATATCTTGTCTTCAATTTGAAAAGATATTTTTTCTTCCTTGGGGAGATTCTGTATGTTGTGGGCTCCAAAACAGCAGCATCTCAAAGGAAGAAGTTCAGATCCATCCTCATTCTTGGTTAAGCCAACAGCTCAGTTTGGCCCTCTTGGTATGTGCAATCCTCATTCTTCCCAGCAGAGGGCACTAGTACCTAGTGCACACCAGTCAAGGCATCATGGTGTTGATTTCCATATGAATAACCATTTTTCAATACTGTATATCACAAACCACAGTAATCAGAAGCACCGGTTTTTATTTGTTGTGGTGGTGGTGGTAGTCGTGGTTGTTATCACAACATAATCTTTTTTTTTAACCCCAGTGAAAATATCAATGAAAATATCAATATCCAATTCAAAGCGCTCTCTCTCTCAGTGTCCAGAATGGGTCCATTAAAACAAATCCATGCAGACCTTTTCACACTTCTGAACAAAATGAATATTCCTGACTTTTCCCACGGGGACATTTCTGCTCAGTTAAGTAGGACTCTAAAGCATAAAGACAGCAACCTGGAATACCTGAGACCTTTGGGTGGACGGGGGAGGTGCTTTTGAATGTTTAAGTTAGGAGGTTTCACTGTCTTAGTGGGAACTTTGTTCTGAGAAAACTGGATAAAACTGGAACAAATCTTGACTTCTCAGGCAAACTTCAAAAAATTCACATTGAGATCTCTATATATTTAGATATCGTATAGGTAATCAATTTATACATAATCAAATAATTACATTATTTGGTATCCTGTAGTGTATTGGAGTATAATTCTTTATAGACTAACAAATATTTAAAACATATCACCAAAAATATCATTTTCAAAATATAACTAAAGGAATTTGTTCTTTTTTAAACCAATCACAAGAATGTGTAAAAGGGAGAAGCAACGAAACTTTGCATACCCTAATTGTTCTTGAGTGAATTTACTAATAAAAAGCAATAGTATAATATCTCCAGGTTATTGGCAAGAAAGAGTTCCATGCAATATTTCCGTATACTAGCTACCTAAAAGATTATTATAGAATGATGATTATCCGTGTAAAATTATAAGTATATTCTTACTAAAAAGGAAACCTACAGGGAAATTCATATTAAATTATATCATGTCCATATATATATATATTTAACTTCAGATCTTTATGATTCTTTTCTTTCTTTTAGTCCTAAACATTATGAATATATGTGGTGAATAAAAATAAATAAAAGCATAAATGTAAATAGCATATAACTGAAATGACATTTTATTCTAAAACCATGCCTTCTATGACTTCTGCTGAAAATATAGAGTGCAACATTAGTCAATCAGTCACAATGTTCTTGATAGTCTCTTATTGGTCTACAGATAGTGTCCATTTCGCTTCCAATTGTAATTGTGCCCAGATGAGTGTAGAAAAAGTTGCATTTCAGGATATGGAGGATGTTACAGAAAAATTCATGCTATTTTGAATGGATTGTTTCAGGTCGCCTGAATTTTTAAAACCCCTTTCTTGTCACGGAGAAGAAAACTTTGTTATTTTTGGCTTTCATTATAGTTCTCACTTCAAGAGTTGGTTGGTATGGGTTTCTGCTTCCAAGCTGACATCTCTTTTTTCTTTAGCATCTGTTACATAAACAGAGTAAATAGCTGCATTTTACTCTACAGGATTCCAAAATGGAGAGTGAAGCAGCTCAGCCGCTACTCCTCACCAGCCTGTGTCACTAACAGCGCTCAGCATTTCCCCACTGTCCCAGCTCCCGGGGGACTTTCCCCCACCAGGCACTGGCGGCAGGGGGCTCTGAGGGAGGGAAGGAGAGTTGCTGGGAAGACAGCAGAGGAAGGAAGGCAGAGGGGGTGAGCATGAAGGTATAAAGGAAATGATCGATGCTTCTCTAACGTCTTGCATATTTATCGCATTGATCCTTGCGAGTCTCCCTGAAAAACACGTAATTATTATTATTTTGCATTTTGGTTTATATACACGTTCACATATTTTTAAAGTCAAGTCAGTAGAGGAGAAATACAATAGGTAAGGGTTTTGTTTTGTTTTCTACCCTTGTCATAAAATGTAAAAGCAGGGGTTGGGTTGATTGAAATGCCTGAACCACAAAGGAAATATTATGTCGCACAAGAAACTTCGGTGCAGGGCAGGTCTAGGACACAATGATGTTCTCAGGGCTGCATCTTCCTGCTCTTCCCTTCCTCCTAGTGCCCTGGACACATCCTCATCTTTGGTCTTTCTGGTCAGGAGTTACCTGCTGCAGCTCTCAGGTCACAGTCACATTGTCAACAACACAGGCTTGTATTGACTCCAAGCTCTTGAAGAAGCAAAGACTAAGTAAGTCTGGAGTATCAAATTGAACTGTGTCACCTCTTTGTTCCAGACTTGGCTTAATTCTGAGGCTCTACTTGGAAACAAGATGTCTTTGGTTACCTTTACTTCTTAGGTTTAAGTACATCATAAAACAAGCAAAACAAAAAGACTCCATGTCTCAGAGAGTTTAAATAATTTGTGTCAGGATTTGGAGGGATATTTGGAACACAGCGTGAATTGTACTTCTGATTCTAGATACAGTTTTATTTTCTGAAAGATGACTGAATGAACAGAAGAGAGCCCTCACAGGTATCCTATTATTTGTGCACACCTCCTTGTACATAGTAGGCACTCAATCCGCATCAGCTGATTTGATTTTAGGCTCAAAAATGAAATTAAATGGTCCTTTCTCAGGCTATTTGGCTTTGTTCTGTCTTTGGCATTTTTCCTGTATTCAGTTTAATTGAATTTGAACTAGACTCAACTGTTCTGGCCCAAGATGACATCCAGGGCCCACATATCTTTTCTGATCTGTTTAACTCTGCAAAACATCAGCATAGATGGAGGAAGTCATAATCAATGGACTGCTGTCCATTCTTGTCCTACTCTGTAATCATTCAGCCAAGTAATCTACATGTTTGGAGCTCCAGCTCTGGATACCATATTTAGCTGCTCTGAAATATATAACGTATTCTGATTTTTTGTCACGATGCTTGCTACATATTTGGGTAAACATATCAGATCTATGAAAATGGTTGGCTACCAGTTTTAAGGGTTGACAGAGGTCAAGAGAGGAAAGTAATAACTTTGATAGAGAAGCTCTTCTCAATTTTATCAATGTGGCATTTCTAACATCTGCAGCCATATCACTTGATAGGCTTAGAACGTAGTACTGTGTGTCCCCAGAAACAAATCTAGGGCCTGGGAAATTGGGAGTATTGCTTAGGGTGGGGAATTCTGGGGAGTAGGATACTGATTCATTGTCAGCCTTGAGGGCAAAATGAAGACATTTCTATTTATGTAGATTTAACAATGATGCAAAGTTTAAGGGATCTGTCAAAACAAAGAATCAGCCAATATGTGTGCCTCTTGACCCCAATATAAAGCCCCATAACCTACAGTTTTCTTTATGACTTAGTTAATGTTGTTTCGTCAACCTGATTTTACTTTCTTATAGATCTGATCAGGAATATAAGCTTAGTGGTGTTCACCGTAAGGATTCTGTGTGCTGCTGCTTCCTGCAGAGCCTCTGCAGCTTTGGAAGCCAACAATGCAGAGTGTCTGTTAACGCAGAAGAGTAGATGAGCTGTCTAGGCGAAACATTTCATAGGAAGAGGAAGGCCAGAGGTCGAGGCTTGGTTCATCTTAGGGCCCACTAAGGTTCATCTTAACCACAATTGTGACTCTGAAGGCAGAGAGAGGAGGAGAGCCACAGGAAGGGCTGGGGACAAGTGTGGTCTTCAAGGTCATATCGTCATGACCCACGCTCTTTAAGGAGTTCTTACCTCCTAAATTTCCACCACCTCCCAATTATGCCATCATATTATGAACTCATCAGTGAATTAATCCACTGGTGAAGTTACAGCCCTAACAATCCAGTCATCTTCCAAAAGTTCTTCTTCTGATCACAGGAAGCTGTGGGGAACATTTAAGATCAAAACCATAACAAGGTCTCATTTGTTAAGTCAAGATAATAACAATATCTACCCCATATGACTGTGCTGAGGATTGGCATGAAGGATTGGAACATTGTCTGACAGATAGTAAACAGTCAATATTGTTGTTATTAAGACTAATAAAATTTTCACTTATCTTTTTTTCCCATGATCTTCTCTCAACATTTCTATTTGACGATCATGCTGCCTGAAGAACCTCCCTGGGTGATTATGGTGCTCTGCCAAGACCCCCTTTAGAGCTCCATAGGCCTCTGGCCTCTCCCTTTACATTCCATAAAGAAAACTTACCTGCTGCATTGTAAGACCCACTAACTGCCACAGGTGTTTGCATCTTTGCCAGGCTTTGCCTTAAGGCAAAAGAACCTCCATATTACTGAGCTCTCAGGCATTGGAAATGATTACTAGGTATAAAGAGCTCTCTGTGACCTCCTCAAAGCATATCTGTAAGCAGTCTCCTACTCATGTCGCACCAGGAAAGCCAGAGGGAAGAGAGTAATAAAGACAATGAAGAAACAGGCACAGAGAAATGAACGGTAACACGGATGTCATCCAGGTGTCTCAGATACCTAGAACTGATTAAAAGATGGAAGCAAAGAAATGTGTGGTCATTTGAAACTTAAAGACACATTTAAAAACATTTCTTAATTTCTTTAATTTTCTATCTTTTTTCTTCTTATGGAGGAAATTTGCCTGATAAGACATAAACCACTAATAATTGTGCTTTAGGCAGAACATGATTCTGGGAGCCAAAACAGGCTAGTTTCAGGGAAACTAACAACATTATTGATTTTCGTCAGGCTTATTAGAGTCAGTGTTACATGCCACCTTCCTCTATCAGATTGTATTTGGACTTCATTATGAAATCTCATTACATTAAAAGGAGGCAGCAATGAGTTCTGTAAATACAAAATTTCCAAAGATGGATTTGTTAAAATTGGTATATCTGTGAGACCTGCTTTGGGTAACAATCTGTCAAGAAATTGATTCGTGTATTTTCTGAATCTATCTTGCCTGTTTTTTTTCATATTCACCAATTGTGGCAGCATGCAGGAGAGCCTTGCCTATTTTCCTGTTAGCAGCCCCTGTGCAACACATTGTTATACAACCCGGGTGAGACATCACGTCTCATAATGACTGCAGACAGCTTGAGGGATGAACATGGGCTGTTTCCCTTTCCATACAGCCTGGTAACATGATAGATTAGTGAATCCCAAACTGAGAACTATGAAAATGGAGTCAAGTCTGTAGTCACCCTTGCCTGAGTTTTTTAGAGCAGGAATATGGAAGGCAGGAGATTTGAAGTATCCCTTCATTTCTGCTTTAGTATGCAGCATATCATTTGGATTAGGTGGCTTAAGTGAATTGATAAAATTGATGGAAATGAACTGATAGAGGAAATTACTTTTCCAAAACAAACAGTTACACTATGTACTTTTCTCTTAGGCACTCAGTCCTGTGTCTGTTTATTCAGTATCAGCCCACATGGCCTCATAAATACTGGAGAAAAATGATGGAAACCATTTAGTCAGGAAGCTTTCTCATTCAAAATTACAAGCACAGACCCGACACCAACCTACATCATGTGGCTTCAAGGAACAGGGAAAGCAAGTCTGGGAACCCCATTTGAGAGGTAGGGAATAATAAGGCAGGTGGGCCTGGAGAAGCACTGTAGGAAATCTCTTCCCTCCCTTCTCCTGCCTTGAGCATCACCCTATGTTCCTTTTGTCCCAGGTTGCTTCACCCCTTCCCACCCAACTGACATTCACAGTCTCTCTAGTTCAGGACATTGGTCTGATCCATGGATTAAAACTGACATAGAAGAAAGACCTATTTTATCAAGACACTAGGAGAACATTACAGTGTAAGGAATCACAGCGAGAAGTTGGGCAAGAACTCTCAGGACTTAATTTTCCTGGTAAATGGTGACAGTTACAGTGACAGGTTGATTTCTTCCACCTCTTCTGATGTGGATTTTCCCATCCACCATACCCTACATATAAGTAAGGAGGTACTCAAACCACACACAACCTTACTGGAATATGTAGTGTCTTTATGTTCTTTAACTGATTTTAGTCTTTTTTATGAATCTCCTCTATCCTGGATTCTTACCATTACCATTCTTGCCATTTAAGGGATCTGGTCCCTCTGCTCTGCACACTCATCTCAGCCTCTGGTTCATTCATCTGGCCCCCTCACCCGGCTGCCCCATCTCACTATTCCTGCACCTATTCCTGCACCAAGAGCTAGGGATGTCCTAGGGCACTGCAGCCTGAGAAGCATGCTGGTTCTCGATTTCATGCTCCTGAGTAAGCCCCATAAGTGCAGCTTGAGTCTCCATACTCCTAAGACATAAAGACAAGATGTACAGAGGCAAGTTGGCTGCTCAGAAAGTTCCTCTGCCAAAGTTTCCAACGTCAAATTGCCTCCTGAAATTTCTACCTGCTATTTCCTAAAATGTTAGCACCATAACTAACTCTTCCAAATCCCAAATGTCTTACTTTCATGATAGCTGGATTCCAAAAGCAACAATTTCCTTTCCTGTCATTTCCCCTCTCTTTCACCTTACCCCAAGTGCTAGTGGTTGAACTGCCAACAAGCTAAAGCTCCCTGAGTGCTTCTCACACAGCTCCAGACATGATGTCAGACCAGCCAGGCTCATGTTCATATTCTCCTTGGTTGATGAAATATTTAAGCCACGCTGATAACCTCAGATGACATTTTAGATGCTGAATACACCACCCTGTTGTGTCTCTTTCCAGAGGAACAGTAGGCTGCAGTGCCCTGCCTCCGTTTCTCTCCCATGTTTATGTTAAAAAATGACACTTCTCTATAATGGTGTTTTAATCAAAAGCATCTCATCAGCAATATTGAAAAAAAAAGCCATTTATCATAGGCTTGGCTGGCCAAGCGCACACAATTAGTAAGACATTTTGGAGGAAGAATTTACAGAAACTGCTCCATTTGTTGACTTTTAATTAAAACGATAAGAACAGCAGATCAAGTGAAAGGAGACCTGTTGCCATTCTGCTTGCCCTGTGGCTGGTGCATGGTGGGAGAGCAGGATTCTCTTTGCAAGCCCAGGTGAGCAGGTCACCCTGAATGCAGCTTTTACACCCAAGCTAATTGATGAAGACATTCTCATTTTGACCTGCTCCTATGGAAAACAGACAAACAAACCAAAAACACTTGTCAGGGAGCTGTGCTAACACAGGTAAGGTTAATAGGTGTGAGGGATTAGACTTTCCTTAATATTAATCAAAAGTAATTTAAGCCTTAACACAATACCCTTGCTTCTTAATTTTGATAGTAAAAATTAGAACGTTTCCCATCAATGCCATTAATGGGGTCAGTCTCTGGGCTGGAGATGGTTGCCACTCCGTCAGTCCCGTGGAATTCTAAAAACCATCATCATTTGTTTCTAAACAGATCAAGAGCTATTTACTATCTCAGTGCTTTCTGCACAGCTGGGTGTCTGGCAAATGTCCAATATCCATTAACATTTAAAAATTAGTCCCATAATGCATCTTTTCTAGGGCTTGAGAAGTATACACAGTGACACATGTTGGGAACCAATTACACTTGCTCTGCCATTAGTCTGGCTGCATTCAACTTCCCAGTAAATGCAGGCTAATTTAGTTTCCAGAATGGTGTGTCTAAATTCATACAATAACCTTAGAGAAGGCTGAGTCTCTAAAGATGGAGAATGGGAAAAAACTGCTCAGCAAGAACATTACTTCTCATAGTGAAATATGACAGCACCTTACATGAGGGTTCTTTGCATTTCTGCAAGTCTCCTTTTAATTCATGCTTCCTAAAACTTGCAGTCAGGGTAAGTCAGGAGGGCACACACAAACCAACAGATTTCATAACCATTTCTAGCATAACTTTGTATGTTAGCAAACAACTCTATATGTGTCTGTCTATTCTTTCTCGCTTTTGGAGTTATAGCTGGGTTTCCTTGTTCCAATTTGCCCAATAGAATGAATAAATTCTGTCTTCAGATTAGATGACTTAAACTCTTTTGGTGAGTCTTATTACCTTATTGCCTGAGATGAACAAAGAAAACTCTATAATTGGTGATTTGGTAAAGATTGAAAGCAAAAAGTTCAGAATTAAATGTTTTCTGTTAAGTATTATTCTCCAGACTCCCACTGCCTAGAAAAATTCCTCTAATAATGTCCAGGTGAAATAGGGAGTTCAGATCTAGCCCAGGATCAGTGGGAATAGAGCACCCCCTCCACTCCCTCACCAGGTGTCCATTCAGCTCTCAAAAAATCAGGATAGAGACTGATTAGTTTCTCTGGCTGATGCTTCTAGGGCACACACTGTACCAAGCTTATCTTAGCTTGCTTAGTCTATGTCATGCTGCTTAATAAAGCTAAATTGCTCACATAAACAGAATATTGTGCCATGGGCTTTTAGGATTCAGAGGTGGTTTAAAAATATAATTTTTTCACTAACATTCAACAGAACAATTTAGCAATAGCTTACACAAAATTGCAGGAAAGCAGTAATTTTCCAAATGTGCACAAACTGATTCAGCAATTTACAAATTAGAGACTTTGGGGGTGGATAGGGATGTATAGTGAGCTAGCAAAGTTGTCCTCTCCAAGGGGAGATTTCCCATGCCTTGGGCCATGTTGAGGAACATTATTTCATTTTTCTATAGCACCTTGAAATATTAACTGGCAAAACTCCTTTTAGAGGTTATAATTGTTAAGTTAAAATTGCATCAACTGAATTGATTTAAATTTGAATTGATTTCAGGAGATATCATGGCCTCTGAAATTGGAGGAATAATTGTTACTATATTAAATTCTCTTTTAGTGTGCTCGTGCTTTGAGAAGGCTATCTATTATACTACTTAGGTTGAGATGCTTCTAGACATTATGGAAAGTCTACCTCATCAGGACTGTTGATCTGTGCTCTTACTGAATTAGGAGTGTGCAAGTACCATTCCTTTTACAGTTTGAGGAGTGTAAATCACTGTTACTGTTGAAAATTTACAGCATAGGCAGACACAATAGATTGAAATCATATAGGAGAAATACACCAATTGAGGGAAACATCTCAACTTATCATTTCATAAAACTGTCTATGCTGTGTCATTCCAGGTCATTCTTTTAGTGTAAGGATTTGCCTAATGGGTCAAGAATTCAGTGAGGAGGAGTCCGATCTGGTTGAGAATATTTCATCTTAATAACTTGACAGATGAAGTTTTGATCTACAACAAATAATCACTTGCATATGTGTCCTGCTTAAAATAACTAGTTCTAAATAGGCTGGAGGAAAAGGTGCATTTATCTTTTGTATAAAATGCATTCATGGTTATAATCTCATCACATTTACAAAAAAAAAAACCCTTTCCAACTGGAATTGTGAACAAAAATGTATTTCCTTTAACTTAATTATTTAGTTTCCTACCAAGAAGTCGCTCTGCAGAGGTCAATTACCCTTCAGGGATATCCTGGAAGAAATGAACAATTAGCTTGATTTTCTGTTGAATTTAGAGCTTGAGGCTCAGTATGTGATCTATTAAAAAAAGGAGATAATTCCTCTTAAACCATGTCCTAATCTACATGGGAGTCTTACACTGCAGGTAAGAAATCAGCAAAGTAATCCAATCCACCACCACGGGGCCAGGATTGAGCCTCTTGATACACAACAATCACGGCTTCAAAACATTAAAAGAGAAATCCCTCATGGGGAGCAAGGAAGGATAACAGAATGTACTTCTCTTATGAAGAGCAAAATCTTATGAAAGGGAAATGCCATTTGATTTTTTTTCTTAACTAAACAGAATTGCTCAAATCTGATTAAAGAGAGTGGCGGCAAACATTGTAATTTGGGGTAATCAGGAGAATGTACAGTTCTACAGAGAGATGAAAGGCAAGAGTAAGACTTTCATAAGCTTCAGACTATCCAGGAGGCTGACTATTACCTGGCTCTGCTCTAAAAAAAGCTTTTTTTTGCCCCCAGAAACAGAATTTAAAGCGGGGACTAAATTGAGTTAAAAAGCATCCTGCACAGAGCTTTGCTGAACAGCACTGAATTCGCCTATACAATGACTGTGGAAAAAAATCATTTTCTCTCTGGAAATGCCTTTCTCTTTCTTTTTAAGTTATTTTAACATGAGAGTTGTAAATACAACATTCTTTTTTATTTTATTTCTTTTAAATTTGAGGATGCTAGTTTCAGTTGGCTCTATTTTCTTGGCAGTCAGGACTATGCTTTAAGCTTAATAATACTGGATGACCCTCAAGACCTTTACATCACCTTCATGTCACTGACTTAGCATTTCCCCTGAGGCTGCATTCATTTCTTCTGTCTCAGTCCTAGAGAGTCTGGCTTCCACATACAGGCACACACACATACACTAAGGAAAGAATTGTGAATATGCAGAGGGTCAAGAGAAGAACTGAGAAGTATATTATACAGTGGGAATTTGCTGGGGATGTGTCATTTCAAATATAATCCCAAGCATATAGTTTTGGAGCCAGTTGCTGGTTTTCTTTACAAATGGAAGAGCAGTTTTGTCAAAGCCACTGAGTGTGGGTGGCAGAAATAAGTCTTTGCATAGACACAGAGTAGAGCTCCTCTTGAATGGCTGCTACTTATGATACCGTGATAATTTGTAATAATACATAAAAAGAGCAGCCTGAATTTATTTAACCAATTTCAATGAGATTTAAACACTTTTCACCCATTTTCATTTACTTGTACGGCACTTTGGTGGGGTTGAGTGGGCAGATCTTATTTCTCTCTGTACAGTTAAGAGATGGCTGTGATGAAGATGAAGGCAGAGAAAACATGGAGTGGTGTCTGGTGATATAAGATTAGATGCTTCTGCTTTACCCCTTTAAAGTTCCTTTTTTGTAATATATTTTCCCTTCAACACTTTTGGGGCACAGTTTCACCCTGCTTCTCATTTGCTTGGAATGGAAGGGAGGGGGTCCCAGGACTTTGAATCAATCTGAAAGACATACATTTTGATTTTGATCTTCCTTTTTCTGCAAACTCAAATTCTGCTGACAATCTCAGCATGTGGTAGCCACTCAAGCTGTCAGACTGGCATCCATTGTGGCTGAAAGAGATTTTATGAAACAAGTATGGTCCAAGCACTCAGTCTGTGTCCATATCTCCAAAAGCATGCCCCAACCTACTCAGCAGCTTAGTGTGTCTTGAAGGATTGGTGGAAGGACTTATGGCTTTTAGTTCAAACAAACCTAGGTTTATCCCATGGCCATGAAATTCAATGTGAATTTTCACTTCATCATCTGCAAAATGATAATAATATTAATCATTACCTCCTAGGATTATTTATTTATTGTTAAGGATAACTGAGAGCCAAACAAGGCTAAGCTGAGTGACTAGGGTGCTGTCATCACAGAGCCAGCCTAACCAATCAATTTTAAATCCCTGTGATACAACATGAGCCCTGGTCTTTTCTGCAGCATCTTTTCTTAGTCAAAGTCCCCAGATGTTAACTATTTGTTATTTTATGCTGAACCTTATAAAGCAACTTTCTTGAGCATAAATTTTTACTTTAAAAATATGTAGAACTCTTAATAACAGAAAGTTTTCTTGGGTTGTACAGTTTCTGAAGTTTTCTACCTAATTTCCCTCTTGAATACATGGGTTGAATTAGATTAGCCTGACTGAAAAAGCTATCTTTAGGTTTCTCTTCTACTGAGAAGTGATTTTGCCATAAGAAGAACTCACACCTCATAAAACTCCCTGTGCAGATGTAAAATGTATGTGATTAGAGATTGCAAATACATTTTTATGCTTTACTACCAGAAGTGAAGCTCCAAGGAAGGCGAGGTCCATAAACAGCTTGGGATACCATATGCAATGCTCACCTCACTATGGAGATAAAGACACTGAAACATCCAGAGGTCACACAGCTTTGAGTCACCAAGCAGGACAAGGGCCCTGGCTCAGTGACTCCTAACATTGTGCCTTTTATTTCTCAAAATAAAGCATAATCTTTAGTAGATATTTCTGAGCATGTTTAAAGACAATGAAGATTTATTCATAAGATCACTGATCCATTTAAGCAATCCATTTCTTCAAACAAATAATTCCTT
Organism: Heterocephalus glaber; assembly: GCF_000247695.1. Next base: position 591,892 of record NW_004624742.1, on the reverse strand, counting down.
GACTAGTGAAGGGAGGGCATGTTGTTGATGAGGAAAGTAGTGGTAAATGGGCTGTTGGGCTAACTGTTGGGTGAAGTCATCCTCAGTTTGATCCAATGGTCATTTCAATGGCTATCAGTTAAAAAATACTTCACTAGTAGGTTGGATGGACAGGAGATGATAGTGATAGTGGTGAGGTATCTAATTCAACAGAATGAGTTAGTTTTCATTTCTTAAGATTTTCAGGACTGGAATCTGTGGTCTGTTTCACCTTCATATATATTTTTGTCTTCCATGATGATTTACTTTCTCCATTCACTTCTCCTTCAATGGTCCCTTTTCACAAAGTCTATGAAAGAAAAACTCAGTGGCAGAGTAAAATAGTTCAAAGATCCTTATCTTGGAATTAGGTAGATGTTTGAGCAATAGTCAGAATGACAGGTGAAATCAGCAACATGTGATCTTAACTTTTTCCCCTTTATGTTTGCCTTTAGAATTATGCATTTTTCCTAGGGAACAGTTGGTGAAGCCACCTCCCTAACAGTAAATTTTAAAACCCCCCAAAATATATGATGGATTTGACTCTCATTTCTGATTGCATCCTGGCCTTCCTTTTCTTTTGTAAACATAGTTTATTCTTACATATGTGTGAGAGTCAGAAAACATTTCAAAGGCCACAGTAACTTTTTCATCCTCATTATTGTTGCTCCCAAGAGAGCTCTGCAGAATCACTTTCACTAAGTAGAGTCAGCAGAGAGTTCTGACTACTCAGGTAATTTTAAAGCTCTAGGTCTTATACATGATGGAATATAAACACTCTTCCTGGAATACAACTATAACCCCCCACTTGTTCATTTAGGCTCTCCATCTACTGGATCCCCCAATTAATGATGGGCCTGCCCCAGCATAGATTAGGATTTAGTCCTTCAAGTTCTTTCCAAGATGCTTCACCAGCCTCAGAAGTGCCCTTTGAGAAAAGACTCAGCCCAACTCGGCGGTTGTCTGGTAGGGGTCCCCATAGGGCTTCAAAAGGCTTGAGCTGCACCATAATGGGGAATGTGGTTTGGGCTGGAGACAAGAAAGGCATTCTCCCTAAATCTGTGATTTAATCTGTTACCTAGGTTCCATAGTAACTTAATTTGTCTCCAGAACTCACAACATCTTCTATGAATAAAACTCTAAGTCTTAACCTTTCCTTCCCTTTTTGTTCAATACTGTTGCCCACCATACTGGTGGTGGGAGGAAGTGGACAGAAGGACACCATGCCACCCCCTCCATTCTCTCTACTTTCATACATCAACAACCATGACCACACTGCCACCACACAGATGCCTCTGTCAGTTAAAATGCAAGCTTTCTTGAAATGTAACTCTTGGGAAAGGATATATATGTTTTGGGGTAGAATGGAATGGATTCTTTCAATCCCCAAATTATTGAACTGAAGGGGTGAGGAAATGGAACATAGGATCACTTAAGTGGCAAGGGCTTTCCTTCCTGCCAGAGTGTTTACTCCCTCTGGCCAATCAGTCAAGTTGTTTCCCCAGCTGGGTAGTTGCTAGTGGGTGGCTTTTTTTCTCCATCTGCCAGTCCACCAGGGGCTGACTGTACCATCTGCCTCAGCTGGCTTCCAGAAGGAACATAATGAACATTTTCAGTAGTTCTTTATTGAAGAATTTACATAACTGCTCTCAAACCACAGAAGGTCAGGGGATACAGGTGGTGAAACTGGTGCTTGTGCACTGTACAAAGGAACAAAGCCTCAAAACCTTGGCTTTGAGGGTCTGAGTGCAGGCTTTCTTGTTCACCAATTCTCCCTGTTTTTCTTCTTCAAACCCTTTAAAGTACTTTCTCATCTGTGTTACCTAAACTACCCTTGTCCTTTCCTACTTTCACCAATACTCCCCAAAACTCAACACCCACAGGAGAATATCCCTCCTTGTGTCAAACAAATCCTAGAACATGAGGTTTTAGGTTTCTCCTACCTATCTCCCCCTTTTCCTTCTAATCTGCTGATTTTTATTATTCAGAGATGAGCTCACACTTAGGGGTGCTGGCTGTACTGAAAACAGGTTTCACTTTCCTTGCCCCTACCTTCCTTACCTTTAGGATGCTTCCCTGTATAAGACACTTTGCCTAATCTTTGGGACAGATTTACTTCTCTTCTTATTAACACACCCTTGAACTTGTTTTATGAGAACAATCCCCGGCTTACAAATCAAAGACACACTAGCCTGGATTACTTTCTAAAGCATTCTTATGTTAATCGACATGGATGACAAAAATCTAAATCTCTTCTTTTTAATCCCCACATTTGCCTCTGACCATAAGACTCTGAGTGCAGGAGTAGAGAGATGACAAAAGTTCATTTCAGAGAAGACCAGCAGAGGCTGTGTTCGTGGGGGTGGGGCCTGTGCCTTGATATGCAAAGTATAGTTTTGCACATATTCTGTTGTTTTAGAAAAGAATTCACTGAAGATGCTAAGCCTTTGTCTTCAGGTTGGGTCCATCAGAAACAGAGATCTCAAACAAGGATTTGAGCATTATTAGTTTATTTGGAAGGTGACCTCAGGAAACAGTGACAAAAGTGGCAGGATGTGAGACAGGAAGTGAAGGAAGCCAATACTTGTGCAGTGGATGACCATGTCTCAAGCCCCTCTCAACTTCCAGGAGGCTGTGAGGAACTTATTTTAGAAGCGTCCCAGTCAAGGGGTAGGGAAGGTGGGTATTTATTCTCCTCCATTATTACTAAATGCTGCTCTGGGAGGGATTAGTTTCTTCAAAATTTCTGGCAGGGCCTACTTCTGTTAAAAGCCAGAGAAAGTTCCTGGGGCAGAGTCTCCAGGATAGCTCATCCTGGGACAGTCAGAGCCAAGTGGAATGGGCAGAGCTCTCCCTCACCCACTGATTACTGGCCTGTTCAAAGTTAGCAGTAGAAACACAATTTTATACCTTACTGGTCAGTGATCCAGAAATGCAGAAGATCTTTCTCCAACTTGGTCAAAATGTTCAGTTTACTGGTGTGCTTTTTGAAACAAAAGCTCTTCCCACTCCTGCTCCCCAGAGAAGGGTCCAGAGGAGAGGAAGGAGGGATGCTGGCATATTGAGCTATGGATCAGAATCACTGGCCTGTGTATGGACACCCCCTAAGAAAGTGACTGTTGGCTTGCATTTGTTCAATGTAAATAAATCCTTATTAAATGAAAGAATAAATAAAGCAATTGGGGTTAGAACCAAACAAACCCGATCTTAAGAATTATGTTCTTTTCATTTAGTCCAGTCTTTACCTCATTAGGGAGTCCCTCAGCAGAGAAGAATAGAAACAGTAGCTGCCACCAACAGTGGTAACAAAAGTGCCCCTCACTGGGAATTCTCAGCAGTGGCTGATAATGGCTTTTGTGTGTCTAAGACTCCGATCTGTAAATTGGCTTGCCAACCTAGCCAGAATGCAAAAATCCCTGCTCCATTAAAGACCATTCAAAGCCAACCAAAATGTCAACTCTTTTAAAAATGGATCTATTAATAATTCAAATGTCTTAGTAGCAATACAAACATGTTCTCATGTTATATTAGAAAATTGGCCAAAATTTGACCATATTTATAATTGCAATAGATTTTATTTGTCTGAAATAGTATGATTCATACCCACCAATGCATGTCTTTTTGCTCTGAATTGTTTGTCTCGAAGAACAATTTCTAAAGCCAATAGCTCTTATTTAAATAGGTAAAGTTTTTTAGGAAATCTCTGAATTCATCATAGGAAAAACCAAGCCATGTTTATTTTAGGGTTTGTTGTGTTTGTTTCGCTTCTTCAGTTTTGGATAATTGGTTATGGATGGTAACTTCTATTCAAGATGCATTCTGTCCCACTGGGTCCCATAGCTGCTAGAATTTCACTGGTATGGAGCTACATGCACATCATGTATACACGCATTCACATTTATACACTTCTTACATTCATTCATTCACTTGATAAATATTTATCTGTGGATCAATATATTTGTCTTTAAATATAGAAATGTATTTGAGGGCCTGCAATAAATTATTTGCTTGTATAAAAAAGGATATATTCTTTACTTCAAGAAGGACTGTAATTCAAATCCTGGTAGCTGTTCAACATTGAGTAAGTGACTTAAACTACCCAAGCCTCAGTTTCTGAATCTCTCAGAATGCAATGTCACTAACATCATAAATGATGAGGGTTAAATTACATAACATGTGAATAAGTTAATATTTAATCCTATGTATAACTATAAAAATGATATTACTATGCACATTTTTAAAGAGAAGGAAATCAAGATTCTTCCACATTAATTATCCAGTTTTCACAGAACAGTATCTATGTGGCTAGCACATTGAAGTCACATTCTAATTTTTGTATCTAATGCCTCACTCTAAAGTTTTCAGGGTTATATGAAAGTATCAAAAAGATTCTTCCTATGTCAAGTGTAAGTACAATTATTCATATCAGGTAAGAATCTTTTTTTATCAATTAAATCCTCATTGAGGTTAGCAAATTTTTTTAAATTTATTTTTTTTCCTTAAATTCTTTTATTGGTACATTTTAGGTATACAACACAATTACATTTCTCATTGGGAACTTGTACCTTTACATAATGGAT
>NW_004624742.1:571125-582239 GCF_000247695.1 Heterocephalus glaber | reverse complement strand
AGAGTGTTCCATCTCATTTCCCTTTGGGGTTGCTGTAGGTGATCTGGAAGTCTGGTTTTGAGACTTATTTACTTGTTTTCTCATTTTGACTGGAGGGCCGGGGGGATACTGTTGACGTCCGCAGGGCTCAATTCCTCTGAGCTGGCAGAGGTCGGCCAAGGGCTGCTAGCAGCTGTAGGGATGTTGGCCTGAAAGCCCCTTCCTCTGGGCTGTTAGTGGTGTGACTTTTGGTGGCCCCGAAGCCCCTTCCTCTGGACCAGGAGCAGTGGGACGGTGGCTCAGAAGCCCCTACCTCTGGGCAAGAATTCTTTAAATGCTGAGAACTTGATTAGCTCCAGTGCAGTGGTCTGGTGGTCTGGTGTCCTCTATGTCTTTGTAGTGCAGAACCAGGTGACTGTACAGAGAAGAGGCCAAAGGAGGCCCCTGTTCCTTTGGGGGGGGGCCAGTGGATTGCTCCTGGGGTGCAGGCTGATTCAGTGTTTTCAGCCCGACTTGCAAATTTTATTGATTAGTGAAGGTGTTTGTAGATAAAAGGGTACTAGCAGCTTAACTGTTAACTGCAGAGCAGGTGATGCCCAACTACTCTTCTGAAAGTATTTTCATTCATTTCCTCTGTGTTATATTAAGCATCTAGCATCAAGCCCTAGGAAGGCTGTTTAAATATTAGAAAGAGAATTGATCATGTGTTTTGACATGGTTGTGCTTTTACCTGAGCAGCAGTGATCAAATGGGTCATTTGTCCCTTTGATGAACCTGCATGAGTGTTGTTGACAAAGTCAGAATATTCCTTCAGGTACACATTTGGCTACACCCACATCAATTTATAATACTGGAGCAAACATTTTTCTTTGTGTATAGAGATACATTTCTAAAATCCCAAAGAAAGGTACTGAGAATATATGATTTTTGTATACAAATATTTATTTTATAAACAAGGTTTCAGGAACATTTAGTGCATAAAGCCAAGTAGATCTATATATCGATCAGGTGGGCTGGTTTTCAGAGTAGGAGAACTGGATTCATCTACCATAAATTCTCTGCTCTCTTTACAGGTTCAGGAGTTTCCCTGTCAGCATTTCTCCCCAGGCCACAAGGCCTTTGTCACAAACATAGGTGTGGGCGGAGAAGGAAGAAGAAAAAGAGAAAGAAGGAGACGAAGTGATGGAGGGGGGCAAGGAGGAGGAATGGTGGTAGAGGGGCAGGGAAAAGGAAGCAAGGAGTATGTACAGAATATTTTGAAGATAGAATTAAAAGCATAAAAATGCTTATCTTTGATATGCTTTATATAAGGAACCTACGAGAAATAATCTTCATATTTTTTTCCCTTTGATTTTTGGCATACTTATAAGGAAGTAAAGAGGATAAGGCGGCAGTGAGATGCGATTTGGAGTGTGGCTGCCTGGGCTCTCTTTGAATCTGCCTAGCCTGAGGGAAGTTACCTACCACTGGGGTCTTGGGCTCATCACCTCAGGAATTAGTGCACCTCAGGAATTATTGCGAGGATTAAAAACATTATGTAAAGCACTCAGCAAATAATAAGTGGTTAATAATTTTCAACTATTTTTAATTTTTAACAAGGATATTACAGCCTCTGGAAAAGCAGGATATCTACTAGTTACAAAATTGTGTTAGAAGTGGGAAAGGTGCTAAATTCTGTTTTTAGCCATGTTCTTGACTCACTGTGTACTCGGTATTAATAATGTAGACATTAAACTTTAAGTTGTGTAACAGACATATGTTGGAGTTTGGTGATAGTAAAAGAATTGTAACGTGTTTTTAGAAAGGGGTCTGGAGATAGTAAGGCAGGGAACAGACCATAGAGAGCCTTGTTGACCATTGTGGGAAAGTTGGCTTTAACTTTACTACTTCAGGGTTTAAGTAGAGGAGCACAATGAGCCTTATGCTTTTTATTGACTATTCTGATAGCTATGTTGATGTAGGGAGGAAGAGAAAAATAAGGGAGGAAACAAAAATCTTTCCAGTGGATACTGCCACCATCCAGGTGACAGTTGGTGGAGCCTCCAATCACGAAGATTGCCATGGAGCTTTTCAGAAGTAAGCAGATTTTGTATATGTTCAATGTAAAGAATAGGCCAGATGGATTGGGAGTAGGGAGCAAGAGAAAGAAAGGCGTCAATGATCGCCTCAGGGCATTTAGCTGGAGTCATTGCAAAAATAAAGTTGTCATTATTTGGGCGGAGGAGAATTGGGGTGGAAGTCTTGGGGTTCAGTTTGGCACATGCTACATTTAAATGTTTACTTATTCCTGGGTAGAGATGTCACATCGGGCAGGTGGAGATAGGGACCTGGGATTTGGAAATAAGACCAAGCTGCAGATACACATCTGGGCACCATTTGCATAGAGAGGGTATTTAAAGGCACTGACTGGATGAAATCACCTGGAAATACATCTGACAGAGAAGGAAGCACCAAAGCTGAGCCTAGGGAGAGAGTCATTCATTAACTGACATATCTGGAAGACTAAAGGCTGAGCAGCATTCCTCTTCTGATCAGTTTGTGCCTCGTTAATTGCAAAGTCACCCTGCTTTTGCCAGGCTTCTGGTGAAGAGAGGGTTAGTGTTGGCACTCAGAACACAACACCCTAAAGTGTGATGCCCAGGCATGTTGAGCACTTCAAATTGACAGACACTGGAAGGGCCTCAGAATTCACAATGTCTCTAATCTCCTGTCCTCCTGTCAACCACCTCTCTTTCTCACCCAGCTTAAGTCATGAAAATTCAACTTATGCAAGATGAGTTATAGAAACTAGAACTCCTCTCCCCCAAAGCCCTCCATGAAACCTTCCTCTCCCTTGAAAACTCTCATTCTACAGGCACCCTGCCCCACTGGAAGATGGAATGCTGTAGAAAGGCCAAGAAGAATGTGAACATACAGGTCTTGCGGGTCTCCCGCTGTCACTGTTAGTCACAACCCTGTGTCCAGGCAAAATTAATTCTATGTGGCAGTCCACCCTATATCCAACTGCAGCATAAAAACAGACAACGATACTGAAGTCTTCAGATTTTCATTTCTGAAGACTTCTGTGTTATGCACAACCTTAATCAAATAAATTGTTTATCCCTTTCTCTTGCTAATCTGTCTTTTGTTATAGGAGTTTCAGCCGTGGCCCTTGTGATGAGTGAGAACAAATATCACATTCTTTCTGTCCCACAATAATTAACATGGTATATAATCTGATCCCTTTGAATGTTTTTATGGACCTGTACATGGAATATATAAAGAATGTTCAAAATTCAGCAATATGAAAACTAACCTCAATTAAAGCATATCCAAAAGATTTGACCTGAATCTTTACCAAAAAAGATATAAAAATAGCAAATAAGTACATAAAAAGTGTAGAACCTCATTTACTCTTTACAGAAATGCAAATGAAAGCCACAGTGAAATGTCACTTCATATCAACTAAAATGGTTAAAAACAAATAAACAAATGAAATACTGATAGTTCCAAATGCTAGAGGTGACTCAGAACAGCAAGAACTTGGATATACCACTGGTTAGGAATGCATTGTGAAAAAGCCTCTTTGGAAAACAGCCAGTTTCTTATAAATTTAAACACATATATGCAGCAATTCACCCAAAATTTCACCCAAAGGGGGTAAAAACCTTATGGTCAGATATAATCCCGTACACACATATTTAGAGTGTCTTTATTAATCACTGACAAAACCAGGAAACAACCCAAATGTCCTTCAACTAAGGAGTGGTTAAATTGTGGTACATCCTTGCAGTGGAAGACTATACAGCAACAAAAAAGAACAAAATACTGATCCACACACCAATGGATACATTGGAAATACACTGTGATAAAGGAAAAGCCTCACGAGGCTACATGCTATATTATTGTGAAAGAATAACCTACAACACAGATTAGTGATTGCCAAGGACTGAGGCTGTGTAGAGGGCTTGGTGACAGTGTAACGGGTGAATATATGTGGGGAAAGAATTGTCCTGTGTCTTAATTGTGGTGGTTACAATACATTTGTTAAAACTTATAGAACTGTGCATCAAAAAGTGTAACTTTTACGATATATGGGTAGGAATTGTATCTCAATAAAATTGATTTTTAAAAACTCAGTAGCATTTTTTTACAGTAACAATGAACTGCTAGAATAAATAATAATAAAAAATCAGAAGAAACAAAAATTCCTGTCTTGTTAGTGTTGAATTGTTGGGTAACTAGTTCAAAAAGTTGAGAAGAAGCCAGTTACCACGCTGAAATCTTTCCCAAAGGCTTTCATTTGCTTCTCCTAGGGGAGCTTTGAACACAGTCCCAATAGATGTGCTGTACACCCGCTGGACAGGACACTTGCCCCAGTGAAAGATGACCCAGCCTGATGTACGGTAATGTGTCAGCATACAGTGCGCCTGGTTGTACTTTCAGATCCTAGACTTCGAGACTCCATGTATAGTATTTTCACACAGGGTGAGGTTGACCTAAAACACCACAGGCAGCTTCTCTGGAGTAAAAGATTTTTAACTACATGTCAGCAATGATTATTTACAAAGGAAAAGAGAACTTGCCCCACTTGACACTAAATGACAGCACAATGTGACAAAAGAGAAAAACATGGGAAAAATCAGTCCTTAAGACAAGACACTGATCCCCAGGAGTGTTAGGGACAAGTCTTTTGATTACATCTTTTGTCCCATGAATATTAAACCCCTTCCCTCAAAAGGCTTTTTAGGTTGGTCTCCTCAATTTTGGCCTGGTGACCTCCAAAGTACAATTTGCCAAGTTAAAGAAATCTGACCTGCATTTAATATTTAGTTCTAGACATCCCCACAAAGCATATTCTGCAAAGGAAGCCAGAAAATCTCACTATCTTCCTATGAGTCAGGTACAGCATGGACAACGTGTTGTATAGCTTTTTAAAGACTGGGTAACAGGTTACAACCCTGATTAGTAAAGATGCTCTTTTAAATCTCTTGACTTAGGCTTCTAGCTAGGCTCTTAATTGTGTTGCTGGCTTTCTGTGAAACCTGAAGAGCAGCAATAAGAGAGCAATGATGTAACATGTAAAGCTTTTCTAGAGTGAAGCATGCAGAAACACCCAACAGTTCCCCATTCTAAGCGTCAGCATTAGGAAGGGGAAAAACCAGGATTTAATAAAAAGTCATCATCATCATCATGGTAATTCAAAGTGGCATATGCAAAATTACATATGAGTGCAGGAAATTGTTAATACAATAAGGAAGCAGCATATTTTAAATGGAAATTTAAACATCATACAGATCTACCTTCTATTCTGGGTTCCATTTCTTTGTAAGTAAAATTTGGACAACCGATATAGTTTCATTTCTTTAATCTGTAAAAGGGAGATCATTATAAATTCTACCGCTTAGACCTGTGAGGTCGTGCCTATAAATGCTTAAGACACCTGACATAGAAAACACTTAGTTAACTTTAGCTCCATGTAGTACTAGAAACAGTAGCATGATTGAAAATAGGCAGCTGTTTTTGCAGTGGTACATCAAGTGTTCTCTCAAAGGAGGTCCCAGCTGTAAGTTTGGGAATGTAGCCAATACTTAAAATTATAGTGGTGGTGGGGTGAGATTTTCTAAAGAGAGAGTGTAATTGACAAAAAAGAGGATGTTCTTGAGCCCTCTAACTCTCCAAGGTTTAGCAGGCAAAAATATTTACCCTTTTCTTCTTTTTCACTCATTTTAGAATTTCCCTAAATAACACTTTAGAATCCTTAAACAAACCTCACAACAGTGGAATTGAGGCCTTGATCCAAATTCTGACAGGGACTCCACTCATTTTCATTTCAGTCATTATTAATGGAAAGTGAAAAAATAAGTTAAATAAACTTCTATTGGCTTATATCACTTTAGTTCAGGTCTCCATTGTCAGGGTAAAGGGTCGAAGTAATTATCTGGATAATTCAGGCAGAACCTATCAGGCCCCTGGGACCCCTTTCTCCTTCAGCTACTTTTGCTTAACTAACCTGGAAATCACTTCAATCCTTTCTCTGCTTGCCTAGCTCTGGTCTGACTATGACTTTAACCACTGAACCTTGTCACTGAAATAAGTATATCATATTGGAAACAAATGCCAGCGAGGAAAGGCACTCTCATTTCAAATGTGGGTGTATTTAATTTCCATATGTACTATGCTGCGAGCCAGTGCAAAAGGCAGTTCTAATGTGTAGAGGATAAATGAAGCCAGACAGTCAGAAACCAAGTCCTTGTCAATTTAAAAGGAAATGAAACTCACTCAAGGGGAAGGAGCTGAATTTCTTCAACAAACTCCTGTATATCATTCACTGTTATTTAAAGGAGAATAGCAAGAACATTAAAATAAAGGATAACATTTTGACTCAGGTCACAAAACACCATATGAATTTATAGCCTCCTCATTAGAGATATTTTTCTAATCAAGTAGTGGCACTCTGCCCTCATGAAAAGGGGTGTGAGGGGGTCGAGATGCTTTGGATGGAAGAGCCTAGAAATTTTTACTTGTTTAAATGCCCAGGCTGGGATAAATAACAGAGTAATGAAACATCTTGCCAACAAAGGACACCCTACCTTTTGTGTAACTAAATATAATTCCATGAAACTTGTGGTTGTGCCCAAATAAAGAGAAGCCACCAGCTCTAACTCAGCATTGACTGAGCCTGTCAGATCTTACGTTAATGAGCTACAGATCTTAAGACGGGAGAAGTACAAACGAAGCTATGTGATAAGGTGCACAGCGCCATAATTGGACCAAGCTGAGGCAGTGGTGGTCCTTAACAGCAGCTGTGGATACAAATGAAAGAGCTGTCACTTGCAAATAATTCACTACGTTTCACTTTTAACTTTTGTCTGTACAGCTGCATGTCGGAAGAAGTCTAAAAACATAGGTTTTCCCTCTCCATCTGTCTTCCAAAATATTCATTTCTATCCACACTTTAGCAAATTTAACAACTTGGCAAATCTAGAGATGTCTGAAATCTTTTATTTGCATGAATCTAATATACTTCCTCAGATCTTACAACCTGACCTTGCATCTAGTAAGTTTTTTATGTTGTCAGCAAAATGTTACAATTTGCATTACACCTTCCATGATTTGCCAATGTTCTTAAAAAGTACTAGGTAAATATTGATGATGTGTGCTGTGAAATGAGCCCTTGAGGATAAACTGAGGTTCCATTACTAGTGAAGAGCACTTAGTTCTCCCATGATGTGCAGCAATTATGCAATGATTCTATGGGCACTGTTTCAGTAACAATCTATCCAAAAATTTAGTGCCTTAAAAAAAACTATTTTATTTCTCATCATTCTACAACCTAGTTTGGGCTCAGTGATGTGGTTCTTCTGCTCCTATGTTGTTGGTTGGGGCTGGAATATATAAGATGAATTCTTTTTTTAAAAATTAATTTTATTGGTACGTTTTAAGTATACAATATAATGACATTCATCATTAGAAATTTGCACCTTTGCATAATCTCTCTTGGTTCTTATTTTTCCCTCTTTCCCCTGCCCTCCCTTCAACCCCTCCATCCCTCCCTATTTACAAAGACTTTGTTTCCACTTTTCATTTTCTCATATTAATTCCATTCCCTTCTTTCCTTTCCTTACCCCTTCCACTTCCCTTTTGCCCCTTTTCTTCCTATTTCATATTATCTATGGATGGCCGAGTTTTTAAAGTATACTTTCTTTTTCATTTTCCTACAATTTAACCTTAAAATAATTTTTCAAGTGTGAGCAATTAGTCACAGCACTTTCAAGTGAGCACATAAAACTTAAGCTATTCTCTACCTTCAGGCTAGGATTTTGCTTTGGTTTTGTTTGCTTGTTGGTTTTGTTGTTGTTGTTGTTGTAGTTTTAGTACTTTATAGTACTTCATAATCTTAAAGAATATCAAAGAAGCAAAGCATATGAAATCATCATATTTAGTAATTAATGTAAAGAAAAAAAATTTCCTGACTTTAATGCTGTGAACACCAAAACAACTTCCTAAAGGAGGTGGTGAAAAACTCCGCAGGAGCATTTGAGGAATAGAGCTGTCTTCCAGGAAGAGTTTTAGTGTATTTCTGCCTCAAATCACAGATTGACTAGATGACCTATGAATCCAAATCATTACTCACTTTGGTTTAGTGGTGTTATGAAGCTGCATTAACTAATGGCCCAATTAGCTCTCAACAATAAAAACTGCTTATTAAGTAAACTAAACTCTCTCTAAACATGGGCTGCAACTCATAATGCTGAGTTGTTCAGATGGTATTTTGGTTTTCATTGTAGTTCGATGTTCTGCTACAGCACTCACTGTCCAATAGAAATATGTGAGCCATATTTGTGACACTTATAAATTTTCTAGAAGTCATATTTTAAAAACATAAGTAGATAGAACTAATTTTAACTTTACATTTTATAATAAATTTAGACTTATAAAAATGCAAAAATAATATGGTATTCTTATATACCTCTTATCCATATGCTTTTAATGTTAACACCTTGCATTATCATGGTAATATTAGCAAAACTAAGAAAGTAACATGGGTATGATACTATTAAGTAAACTACAGGTTTTATTTGGATTAATGAAATGGTTAACCCAATATATCAAAAATATTATCATCTTCATATGTGATTAATATAAAAATTATTGCAATATCATTTATTGTTTGTTTTCCCCAAACTCAAAATTTAGTGTGTATTTTACTTTCACAGCACATCTCAGTTCAGGCCGACCACATTTCAGGGCTTCAGCCACCACATGTGGTGGGTTGTTGGACAGGACAATTCTATAGTAACAAGTTAGACAAGAACTATCATCAATAACCTACTTATTCTATGTGTGAATTATATACAAGATGCTTGAGTTCATGAAGCATTTAAGATAGAAGAAAAATAGCTTGCTGTTAAGTTCATTAGTTTAAAGTTCAGGTAGTATCCAACTCCAGCTTTAAAATTCATTGTTGTCTCTGTGACATAAACTCAAACTTTCTGGCTGGGGATTTAGCTCAGTGGTTCTGTCGCCAGTCTTGCAAGCGCAAGGTCCCGAGTTTGATCCCTGGTACCAAAAAAACAAAACAAAACAATTTCCTGGGCTTCCTTTTGTTCATCTGTTAAAAAAATAAATAAATAAAAAATGAAGAAAATAGCACCAACTCATGGGGTTATTGGATAGATTGATTGAGATAACACATGTTAAATGGTAGCATAGCACCTTAACTGGAGTTGGTACACAATGCATGTTAGCTTTTAGTGGTCATCTGTGTCACTATCAAAAGATCAAACACATGTGAACTTTCTTCGGTGTTGAGTGATATGACAAGTCAGGTTAGGGCCCTAGTTAATATTTTAGAAAGGCTCAACAAATGTTTATTGAGTATCTACTATTTGTCAGGCACGAGGCTGAACGCTAGGATTATAAAGATGAATAAAAATCCTTATGAAATTTGTTATTTAGCAAAAGACAGGCAGAATTTAAATAATAAGCCTACTTTTGGTATGTGCACATGTTTTTGTGTTTGGTGGGGTGGGAGCTAGAAATTGTTGTGGCTATGTTTTAAAAATATAAAGTCATTGTATCTTTAAGAGGTATGAAAGCACAGTTAAAATATTAGTGAATATCATCACTAATCCTATTATTCTCATGATTAACTTGCTTTCTCTGTCTTCTATTGTATTTATTTTAGTTTTTTCATTGCTTAATTTTGTGTATTTGTTATCATAATGCTGGTATAATCAATAAACTCTTTCTATATTGCTGGATATTTGCTGCAGTATCTGAAGGACTATTTGTAAAAGGGATATTACCTACAGTGTTTTTAAATAAATAGATTAAGCTGCATTTACTAGTAGGAACAAAATTTATTTACTTCTTATTAGAGCAGGAGGTAGAGAGTTTATGGAGGCACTACATGTTTTAAAGAGAACTGTTAATGGTAATATTAGCAAACTTCACATTTCTTAGGCACAAGCATTTCCAAATCTAGTGGTATGACCCCAGAGATGTCTTAATGAACACCCCAAACTAACTCCAGAAATGTTTGATTTGTTTTAATCTCTGAGTGTAGTATAAGTCAATGTTTAAAAGCCTGTCCACATAGAGAGAACCAGAAAATCACAATAGGGACCTATCAAACCTGTACCTGTCTCTGGGAATCTGTGCTATGGACTGTTTTCTCTCCTTCTTTGCTTCCTTTCTTCCTTCTTCCCTCCTTCTTTCCTTCTTTTCTTATACTTTCATATTTCCTGTATTTACTTCATATTATGTGATTGATCATTTTGTTTAATTTTTATGTTAGAGATGTGATTTGAGGGATGAACACCTTGAACTTTCAAAATGAGAACTAATAGTTTACTAATGTTTAAAAATAGTCTGTTTGTAATACAATGGTCATAAGACAAACAATCCTAGGTCTGAATTCTGACTCTTATATTTGTTAGATATATTCCTTTGGAGCAACTTAACCTCTTCGAGTATCAGATTCATTATTTGTAAAATGCTAAAAAGAAAAATGCCTTCCTCAAGGATTCAGAGAGATATTTTATATAAAGCTTGGTCAATGTGTCATGCACATTGACCATAGGATAGGTTCCATAAATATTTATACAACAGTCAATCCAAAATGCCAGTCTACTGAATTCTGGGGACTGGGTACAGGATGATGACAAATATAGCAAGAATATAGAAGAGATTCATTTAGCTTTTATCTAGCTATTGAGACATTCATTTTGAAATCTAGGCTTTATTAAGTAACATAAAACTGGTTTTTGTTTGCTCCATTTTTTCACTTCCAGTTGATCTTTTCAAGAATCAAACTGAAAGGATGTAAAACAATGTGTTTATTTTATTTTCTGTTTCTTTGGTTTTTGGTTCTGAGGGCTGAACTCAGAGCCTTGCACATACTATATATGCGCTCTTGAGAGAGTTGCACCCCAGCCCTCAAAGGTTTTCTTTTTCTTTTTTAATTACTTAAAAAGATTGTGCTTACTCTACTCTGTTGCCTAGTCCTGAAGGCTTACTGCTTTGATGTGGAAGGAGGTCACAGGGAACAGAAAATGGAAAGGTAGAAGCTGGTCCCTTTTGTGCCCTGAAGGATATAGGAAAGGAGTAAGGAGAGAGAGAGAGAGAGAGAGAGAGAGAGAGAGAGAGAG
>NW_004624742.1:553754-571025 GCF_000247695.1 Heterocephalus glaber | reverse complement strand
AGAGAGAGAGAGAGAGAGAGAGAGAAAGAGAGGAGAAATCTTCCTGCGCTTTGAGAATGTGAGTGCTACTGGTATGGTTTGGGAGGGGCTGTGGGCTGGTACAACACTCCACACCTTTCTGCTGTCCAGTGGGTGTAGGAGTGATGGCGCTATGGCTCTTAGAAATGAGCTCCAGGGAGGAACTGACTACTCAGGGACTTTGTGGATTGGTCTGGTGAGGTAATACAGAGGCCAGAGGACTTGCAGATGGGCACAAAAGGAGGAATGGATTTGAGTAGTTGGGGCCACTGATGGCAGCAGAGAACACCAGAATCTCACTCTTAGAACAATGTGAGATAGAAGCATTATACATCTACAGCTATAGTTCATGAAGCAAAAAATTCAAATATTTTGTAGCGGAGGACATTAGGTAAATTTATAGACTCTGACTCTTCAGGACTAGCACTAGGTCACATTAGCTATATTTTTCTACAACATATTTTATAAGTAACAGGAGAAGGATGAGGTAGTTTAAAATGCTGAAAAGCAGATTGTTAGAACAGATAGTATTGAGATATCTAATGGGAATAATTAAACTATGGGTCTAAGTTTACCAGATTGGATTAAAATATATATCCTCATCTATTAATTGGAGGTATAGTTGTGTGTGCTTGCATTTGTTAAGAAGAAGTGAATTTACTTTTAAAGAGATGGGTAAGATTGTAGGAGGAGCAATTTTTAAGAAGATCAAGTTACATTTTTGACACATGAAATTTGAAAAGTCTGTTTGTTAGACATCCAAATGGAGAGATGAGTGTGCTTTTAGGTATGCAAAACTGAAATTCAGAGAGCTGTGATGAAGATAAAAATGGAGTTTTCAGCAAATAGACAATGCTTTTGTTCCAAGCATGCCTCTAATACTTAAGGATTTGAAAAAACATAGACCTTCCTCTGGTTATGTTTGGGAATCATTGTGTGGCTAGGTGGGGCTTAAGTTGAACTGCTTCTCTTTCTTTCTTAATCATGATTCTAAGTAAAATAGAGAAGCAGGAGTGGACTCAGATGACCTTGAGGCTATGTACTGGTGCTGAATGTGAAATTCTTAGACACAGAAATGGTTGCCATAAGGAAAGGAACAAGGCAAGCTTGCCCAGACTCCCAAGTGTCTGAAGGAGAGAATAGTGAAGACACCATACACACATCACCCAGGGCAACATGTTGAAAAAGAAAGTCCAATCCTTTTTGTTGTCTAATGGCTTAATTCAAAGATATTAAAGACATTTGCCTCTGACTAACCAAAGCCACTTACTTCCTATTTATACCTCTTTGCTTTCTAAAATCACATCTTTGAGAACTGGGTCTGAATATTCACCTCTGTTGGAGTTTTCATATTCTTGTGTCACATTGGTGCTCTGTTAGGAGAAGACAGCGAAGGCATGGGAATGGAGCCTGCATTCTTTCCTTTCATCTCTACTCTCTATGTTTACCTCTGCTTCATACATCCATCTTCCAGAAGTGTGTGCAGACACGGCAGTGGAAGCAAATGCTCTTTTTCACGTCACCAGGGATGGATGCATTTGAGCCAATCTTCTCCACACCACTGACATAATATAAAACTCTGACTCGGGGTGTCGACAGGTCTGTTGTCATACCTGACTTGTTTTGAGTTGCTGATTCTGCGGAGTTTATCTTGCTCTTCAAACAAATGTCTTCTGAGAAGCCCAAGGAAATTATAGTAGAAGGGTTAATAATAGTAATAATGGTAGTAATGATATTGATTATGATAATATTGGTAGTGACATTTATCAAATAATTTCTTATGCACTAGGTTAAGAAGTTTATTTCTTCTCATGCCCTCAGATACAAGTAAAGCAGGGTATAGGAAGTCATGTACACAGTGATTAGAACCCAAGGCTTGACGTCAAACTGTCTGGGTTGGGGTTTTGGCAGCACAACTTATCACTGTGTGATTTGGATCCCCTTTGGTTCAGTTTTTCAACCTCAAAAATGGCCACAATAATAGTGAGACTACTTACTGCATAGAGTTACTTATGTGCTAAATTTGATAAATATATAAAGAGAAAGCAAAAATCTAGCAGATATTAAGTGATTCATAAATCCAAGCTTTATAAATATGAGTATTATGTTTGCCTACTGTCAAAAGTAAGAAACCCAAGTCAAGCATCAGTGACCTGAAACTGCCCTCTGATAAGTGGGATGTTTGGGCGTAAGATCAGGTTTATTCAAGGCTATACTTAGTTCAGCAAACCAGAGACCTTATTATCCTGACTATTCTTGTCCCCATTTTGCAGATTAAAAAGTGGAGCCAAAGGGAACTCGGATCAAATAATAATGACGTTACCAAAATTACAACCCAGTCAGGTTGACCTTTCTGATGTTTGTATATAACTGTGAATATTTTATTTTGTGATAGTGGTAAACGTGTCACATATTGTAGCACATGAATTCATGTTTTATTATCCTTAGGAGAAGACCAGTGTTCTCAGTTTAATTGGACTTTCTTTGTACTAATTCATATGAGCCTGATCCACATGCAAACTAAAAAATGGAGTTGGGAGAAAGATGGGGAGAGGTTGATCTATCATACAGAAGCCAGAAATCCTGGTCTGCTGTTGCATAGCAGGGTGATTGTAGATAATGATATGTACTGTACACTTCAAAAAACTAAAAGAAGAGACTGAATGTTTTTAAGGTAAAAATAATACGTGTTTGAGGACCTATATATTTTTACCTTGACTACAATATTACACAATGGGTCTGTGTATCAAAACATCATGTGCTACTCCATAGATGTGTTTTTATGTGCCAGTTAAAAAAATAATAAATTTAACTTGAATTTAAAATAACATCAATAAAAATAAATGGATTAGTCACCTTTCTGCTGCTGGGACAAAATACCTGACATATACAATTTAAAAGAGAAAAGGTTTACTTTGGCTCACAGCTTCCATCCATGGTTTCCATGCAGAGGTTTCCATCCACAGTTGACTGGGTCCAAGGCAAAAATGGCGTGGGAGAAGAAAGCTGCTCACCTCATGACAGCCAAGCAGCAGAGAGAGAGAAAGAGAGAAGTCAGAGAGATGAGGGAGACCGAGAGAGGGGAGAGAAAGGGGAAGCAACAGGGAGAAGACTGCTGGTTATGCCCCCGGAGTGACCTTCACTGGGCTCCACCTCCTAATAGCCCATTCAGCCATGACTAAGCCATTGATGAGGTTCGTGCCTTTGCGATCTAATCACCTTCTGAAAGCCTCAACTCTGAAATCACAAGACTTTTGGGGGACATTTTAGAAGTAAACCATAACAATAAAAAATGAAAGCAAAAACAACTTTTAAAAAAACTGCAGTTATCTGAGAAATTCTGTATACCTGACCATATATCCATTCCAGGGCTGCAGAGTCCTGACTTTGCAGTTAAGCCTACATACATAAAAGCACTCTGTAAACTTTAATTTCTTATAATTATTATCCTAGGATGCCTGTTGTGTGGGTACCAATACCTAGGAATATTTGTGCCATCTGGGTAGAAATAAAAAAGCCTCTGAAAGTTGATGTTATACCTCTCAACTCATTTCTCCCCCTTTATTTTTCCCATTTCTAATGTTGACAACCACCCACATGGTATTCACTGTATCTCAGTGTAGCCCACAGAAATGCCAGCTGGCTGCATGCCAGTGTCAGGCGATGAGATCGTTGAGCGCTTCCTCATAGCAAAACCCTGTCAACGACAAGCACTGTTTCTGAGTCTGAAATACTCTTCTTTTCCTGTCCCTTTGATTTCTCTTCCCACCTGGGAATGGAACTCAGAGCGGGTTACTAATTATATTGTGGTAGCTGTGATTCCTCCCAACACGAGGCCTCAAATTTATGCGGCATCACTCCCGTAGCTGCAGCAGCTAATGCGTAGAGATGGGTGAGGCTGTCAGCATCTGCCAGCAACAGTGCAGGCAAGGCTGCTGGGCCTCCTTGTAGTTCCACACTTGCCTTTAAAAATGTGATTTGTTTTCTCCAAACCTGTCCAATGCGCTATATCCAGAGAGAAACATGATGAGAACACAAACCCTGTCTATTTTTGGCAATTATAACAATCTCTGTCTGAATTTAATAGATGTGGCAATTTTTCTTGCTTGAGAATCAATGAGCACCAAAGTTGAGACAGAGACATTTAAAAAGCAAATGCTTTTCTTCTCTCCTGATAACAACTTCTCAAGTAGCCTCACAAACTCACTCCAAGGATATATTTTATTTAGAATGTGGTCTTGTGCACATTGGATTGCTGATTAAAGCAATAAATGGAGAAAGCTTGCCAGACTCACAGTACTTCTTAGACTATATAAAAACACATGGCTTTTTAAGCAACAGGAGCAATGTTTTACGCAACAGGCAAAATTGATCTTCACTGGCTTAAGACCATACTGGCCTCCAAAACCTTTCAGTTATACTCGAAGGGATTCTGATTGCATGTATCATGGACATAATGAAAATACACAATGCACCTTCAAAACATGTATTATGTTAATACTTTTATACGTTACCTATTGATAACCATGGGTGAGATCAGCTCCCTGACTTAAGATTTCTCTTGGGAATGAGGGAGTTCAGGTTTGTAGACTGGTCACTTATGGTATCTTTAGTTTAAATGAGATGGTGTGATAGTTCAGAATATTGTACTATCTCTTGAGGAGACAAATCTCCAACTAAGGCTCCCAGAGGTTACCAGGTTGGACTCCAAGTGAGCCTGGAATCAGGTGTAACAGTAGAAGAGAAGGAGTGATTGATGTCCATCTTCTACAGTAGTAATGAGGGTTTCTCATATCTGCATTTCCGACCCACAGCTGTCCAATACCTTTTTACAATGCAGCTATGATTTGGAATATTTGCATTTTTCTCACTCTGAGAATATTGTGCATTTCTTTGCTAGAACAAAAGATGCATTGGTGTTTGCCAAGCACTGTGTCTAGGCATATTCTAAGAGCTTTACATGTGCTTGTCTCCCAATCATCACAACAATCCTACAAAGCAGCACTACTACGTCTCCAATTTTTAGATGAGGACATTAAGACACAGCAACATTAAGTGATTTCTCTAGGGCCACACAGTAAGTGGTGGAGGGAACAGATGCAGGTCTTCCCATTCCAGGCATAGTGCTTATAACTTGTGTGATCATAGACTTTGAGAGACAGTAGCAGTAAGGAAAATTTTAAGATCAAGAGATGCCAGAAGAGAAGCAAGGAAACTTTGATTAAAATGCATAAACTTCTCAGCCTTTTGGATTTCTTTGCCTGCAACTTCTAGGATTTCTTATTTTGAGGAAAAAAATCCTACATTTATTGTAGTTACCTAATTCTCCTTTGCAACAAAATATTCTGAATGTATCACATACTGGGAGCACATGTGGAAACTGAAAATTGTAAGGGGGTTGGACATGTAGGTTACCGCAGTATTGACTATGGTGGTGATAGAACAGGGAGTTCTAGATTTGGTACCATTCACCGTTTTAAACCTGCTCCCCTCTAAACAGGATTCTACTCCAAAGGAATGCAGTTAAAGCAATGTACCTAAAATGAGGAATATTGCTATAGCTTTCTGTCACAGACAGTATGGGCATCACTTTTTGAAATCTTTTTATATAGCAATAAGACCCCTTTAAATGCATTGCAGGGAACATTTGATCAAGAACTGGATGCTTCAAGGGTGGCTATCGAGTAGAATATTTTGATTTGCTTCTGTAAGGCCTAGCTCTGCTTCAAATGATGGAACAAACCCTCATTCCTCTGAGTTTTGTGCTAAGCATTTGAGTCACTAAGATTCTCAAGGGCCCAATTGAAATTCCATCGTTGGGATCTTCTCTTGATTTGTGGCCAGAACACAGGAGGAAGGTGCACCACTAGTTCATTTATTTCAATCTATTAGATATCATTCCATATTACACAATCCTTTTCACTCTGGAATTGTATCAACAGCATTCTCTTCTTGGTTCTAATAATGACCCAATTCCAGTGACATCTTCTGATTATTTTCCTCATTGCACCACACAAAAATCTTTAATAGCACACATGCATGATTTGGTTGATTCTCTTGCCTATTTGGCTACACTTAGAATCCTAGAGCAGCTCTGCAAATGAAAGGTATCCAAATTAAAACTCCACACATAAGGATAATTCAATAACTGATGGTTGCACTGCTAATTTGATTTTGGTGCTGATCAGAGATAGGAAGAGAAATGTAATTGAAATGCATTGCAACTGATTTGTAAATGTTGGTACACATTATCCATCATTGTTATGCTATTATGCCATTAACATAAATTATAACATAGAGATAATTTAAAACTGTTAACTGACACAGGTATATCTCACTCCTGGTGATAATTACACATAAAGGGAGGAGGTCAGGCTAAATATCGCACAGTACTGTTGTATGGACTATATTGATGGACAGTAGTGATTAAGTGATGTTAGTGTTGAAAAATCACTTTGTTCCTAACATTTCTATTATACATAAATTTAAAATACCATATTGAAATAAGCAATAGATTTTTCTTAAGGACACAATTTTGAGATTCATTTTTCTGAAGTCATGTCTGCTTCTCATTAATTTCGTGTTGATTTTTATGTTTTTGTCTTATTCTTTCTGCTCCATACACCATTACAGGACATTTTCTTTAAAAAGTTAGAACATACAAACTCATTTCCAGTGAATTTTTGGTTGATTATGTGCACTCCTAACTCATTTGCATATTGACAACTTCCCTCCCACATTCTTAAGCAAATAAGGACAAAAAGTCTTAATGCACTTATCCTTCAGGAAGTGAATATTCACTCTGTAATAGACATGAATATGTGGGCAGGTTCTGTGTTGAGACTAGTCAATGGAGAAATACTTTCTGATTTTCTGTACAATCTAGCAGATTATGTGACCATTGGGATCTAACCAATGGGGGGAAAATAATAAAACTAAGATTGATTATACTCCTATGATATGAGATAAAGCCAAATAAGGAACACTGGATTTCTCAGATTTAAGCTTTGGAAATCTTCCATGGCTAAATCCTCTCAGCTAAAGATTGTCAATGGATATCACAGTGAAAACACAGGACAAGTATCATGCCTAGAAATGTTAGATGAGACCTTGCTACAACCATATGTCAAGGGCAAAATGTAAAATGACAAATGAGCCCTTAACAGAATAATGTGCTATATCATTTTATCTCATCCCCAAGGGTTCCATCAATTCTAGTTGGATCTATGAAAGCCTTGTTACAGCTATTTGTGAGGAGATGACATAGTTTATGTGACATTCTGGAGCTATAGAATGGGACATTCTGGAGCTCTGATATTAGAGGTCTAGACTGATTTTATGGTGTTTGGGTCAGAAAATTGATAATATTAAATTATGGAGAGTATGCTGTAAAACTTCTTCATTATTATCAAATGTGAAGCACTAAACACTGAGCCTGGGTCTGCTGGAGTTTTTTCTAAGCAATGCTTTCTATAAAAATCATGAATGATGAAAGGTGTATGTCATCAAAGTTACAGTTGAACATCTCAGGAAGGTGCTATACTGAAAACTCAGTTTTTCAGTGAATCCAGCTTCATTTGCTTGATTCCCTAGGTCTGGTAGATCAATATGTCTGGGTACCAGGGGGAGTGGGTGACTTCCATTTAGGGCCTGTTGTGGCTTGTGTCTAGATGTCCCCTCAGAACATCGTGCAGTCCTTTTCTAAGGTAGCTAAATCCAGAAGGTGTGATGCTAGGATTAAGGGTTTGTGATTACTAAATTACTACATGTGATTGATTGATTTGGCACCACCCTAATCCAGTGGTATGAATAAGATAAAAGAAGCAGAAAGACACTGTTAAAACCCTTTGTTGCCTTTGCTACTTTCTGTGCGCCATGTTGTTTCTCCTCTGCAATGCCTGTTTGTCATCCCTGCCTTGGAGCTAGCGGATTATGGACTGAAACCTCTATGAACTGTGAGGTAAACAAACCCCTTCCCCTCTAACTTTGGGTGTCAGGTATTTTGTGTCAGCAACGAGAGAAAAGTAACCAACACAGGCCCATAATGTATAAGTGATGATACACTTTAAATATGAGGATCTGAGTCAGAAGAGCACAGATACTCACACAATGAGGGGAATGTGAGCACTGGGGCTGGCTGAAGAAGTATCACTTTTCTCACATTCTGCTTCCAGTTCTCCCTGAGACATACATCCACTGAATAAAATTGCAGACTTTATTGCATTATTAAAATTCTTATCTTTCACTCTCTCCCTCTCTTTGCTTACTATTTTTCTGTTCCCTCTCCTTTCCCACTAACTCTCATCAGATACCATTATTTAATATCACCTTGTCCCTTTGAAATGGAGTAAAACCATTAGGACTTATTTAAAAACTTCTGTATGTTTTATTCTCAGTTCTAAACTTTCTAGCTTTTACCAAGATAGATTATATAAAGGTACAAATTTCCAATGCTGAATGTCATTATATTATATACCTAAAATGTACCAATAACATTACTTTTTTTAAAAAGTGCATGTCTTATATTCTGCTAGCAGATTCTTAATTATCTTTATAGGCCAGGCTTTTTTGAGTAGTTGTTGAAATCTCAGGACCTTTCCCCCAGAAAAAAATGCACTATATGCATATTCAAACTCAATTAAAAAAATCTCAAGGTCCATTCATGGTCCTGTAATTCTTACCAAAGATTCTCTAGACAACCATAGATCTCACTTCCACCAGGAGGTGAATGAAATTATTATTTCGTATTCCATCCTACACTTTGGAGGGAGAATATAATAATGATAATGGCAACAATGCTAGTGATAAATAACTAACACTCATGAAGCAGTTAAATCTGTACAGGCATTAGTCTAGGTAAACTCATTCACCCTTTGCACAACCTGGTGATGATGTGCTGTTATTTTTACAGTTGAAAAAACTTAAGGTACACTGAAGTTAAGCAAATTTCCCAAGATCACACAACTGGTACATTCCTGAACCATGATTTGAGTCCATTAGAACTCTGTTTTGCAAGTCCAGGATATTAACTATTAAGCAATATTACTTTGCTAAATATAATAAATGAGTGTCTTTCCTACTTGACTTGGTAAAAAAGAGAAGAGAGGATGATGGTGGTCATACTATACCACCAAATTATGACTCTAACAAGGGTTCTTTCTAATCAGGAGAGCTTCCCTCCCATAGAAGAGAGGATGTACCCTCTCTTAGTGTTTGACATTGTTAACCTGCAAATATAGCTATGCGGTTGGTCTTACAATCAGTGTCCCGCTAGGCACTTGAGTTGATTTCCAGCAGTTTTAAACCCTGATTTGGGATTACTAAAAGCATTATACCTACTTTCCAGAATAGTTTGGTTTCAAACTGTAATGTATTTAAAAATAAAAGTGCAATTTCAATTTAAAAAATGATATTATTTAAAATAAAGCTTTTGATCACATGTTTCAGAAATTTAATGGGAGAAGAAAAGAAATTTATTAGATCACAGTCTCTAAAGAACTTCTGAACAGTAAAGTCATGGGAAGGACAAGGAGGCCTTGCAGCTTCAGGAACAACTCAAGGCAGTAAACGCTGATGGGTCTATCTGGTTCTCATCTGTTTTTTTTTGTATTCATTTTCTTTTACTGCTGATCGACATTCTCTAAATGGAAGGAAACATGGATTACCACAGCCTACAAATTTTATATTTTACATTAACCACACCAGGGAGACGATTTTGTCATTTTCTTGACATCACCATTAGAGTGCAAAGCAATATGTCTTATTGGTCTAACTTGGGTTAATTTCCCACCATAAGAAGAAATCCAGTTTAGCTTGGAATGGAGGGATAGGATCATGTGAAAATATATCAGGCTCATAGAAATACATGGATGGAATGGGAAGAGAAAAATTCCCAGGAGAAGGGGCAGAGTGATGAATAGACAAGACAACTGGTTTGCTACAAAAGAAAACTGAACTAAATTTATTAGTGTGTAGTTAGCATTAAATTATAGAGGCAACTATTGGACAGAGGTCTTGAACACATATTTGATTTATATAGTTAAGGGAATACTTTGGGAAAATTACATGCAAATAAAATTTTGTTAATTTAATGATTAGGTAATTGTATGGAAAAATTTTATAAATCTTTTTTGCAGAAGAAACATTATTGTGAAGTAAATGGCACACTTAATTTGGATTTTTATATGAGCCTAAAGTGAGAGACTGGTAATGAGAAACCAATGGAAATAAGAAGCACCTGTCTTAGAGGAAAAGCTGTGACCTTCTGTTGAATGACTTCTGAAAGAGTACAGGACAGTGATTAAGAGAGCTTTCCATTGAGAGTGGAAATGCACATGCAAAGTTCAGTGACTGACTTGTCAAAGGGTTTTTGATATTGTAACTGCCACTTGGTGGTCCCTTTTAATGAAAGAAGCAAGATAGCATTAGTGTGCATAGTACTGTGAGTAATACAATTCAGAGACATGGGCCGGAGCCAGTTCCTAGAAGAATTTGAAGTCTGCAACGGGGACATTATCCTGGTCTAGCTACAGCTTCCTTACAATGCTGTCATTGTGCTGAGTCAAAGACAGTTCCGGACAAGAGTGCTCAGAGGAGTTGTCAGTGGAAATGGCTGGCAAATTATAGAGGTCACGTTTTCAGCATTGAACTAGAACCAAGCTGGGAAGAACAGATTTCTTTCTTGTTGTTTCTTATTAAGTGAGAAAAGGAAATTTACATTTGGGTCTTTATATACTTGAAAACACACAGGAGGCAGATTGAAACCTTTCTCCTTGACTCAGTTCAGTGAGTGTGAGAAAAAGTATGCAGTGAACAGGCACATGTGGCTCCAAACTCAGTTGTTTAGAAACATGAGTATCAAAAAGTGTTAGCATTAATACTTTTTAAAATGATGCTTTATTTTTAGATTTATATTTGATACTAAAATTTTTCTTTTGTCTTATCATGAATTCTTGTGAACATGATGATGAAAATACTAAGGCCAATTGTAATGATTTTTTTTTCCATCTGGGAAAAAAGTGTCTTTGCAAAGAAAGCTCAAAAGACAGTTTAATACTAAATAATAGAATCTCTAGTTTCTGATGCTCATATGCTGCCTCAGTAGTTTGAAAGGATTTAGATATGGTGTAGGTGGGGAAAGGAGAGAGAGAAAAAGACAGGGCAGAACAAATGCAAGAAGAGTGCAAAATCACAAGGAAATGAAGTGTATTTATACAGGTTACTTACAGTAATTGATTCAAGAAAAATAGGGTATTAGGGCACAATTTATGATAAAGAAAGTCCAGGATACTTCCTGGTTATTAAGAATTGAGTCATTACCCATTATGTCACTGGGAGGTAATCTTATCTATTGGTCCAGAACATAAATTGTAGAATCAAAACTAAAAAATCTTCCTTCTGACGTGTTATGTGATCTTCCACAATTTGATCTCTTAAATCTCAATTATTCCATTTTCGAAATGGGGATAATAAGAATATACTTCAGACAATTGCTCTGATGAAATGAGTAAATTCATGTAATATTATTATCACAATGCCTTCTATAGACAAATGCTTAATAAAATTTCTTATCATTTATGATTCAATCTAAAAAACAAATCAATAACACTTTCTCATGTCTGGGCAGAAAAATTTATCCCATTATGCAATATGCCACATCCTAGTCATATTTCTTTCTTTAGAGCATCTCTGGAATAACCTTGCCATTGCCAGTTATAGATAAATTTGACCAAGGGACAATAATATATTGCTCAAGATGGAGAATAACAAATTTCTACTGATAAAGAAGCCGTATCCCAGCATACTTATACATCTTGCATAAAACCACTTGATCAGCTGGTGGTAGGTTACAATTTTTGTCTACTAACATAAGAACTTTCTATTACACAGTTGTTTACTTTTTTTTTTTGGTACCGGGGATCGAACTTGGAACCTTGTGCTTGAGAGGCAGGCGCCCGAACCTCTGAGCTAAATCCGCAGCCCAACACAGTTGTTTTTTTATTCATTGTTTATTGGTACGTTTTAGGTATACAATATGATGACCTTCATCATTGGGAATTTGTACCTTTACATGATATATCTTTGTTCTCATTTTTTTCCCCATTCCCCTGTCCACCCTTCCCTATTTACAAATTCTGATTTTTAAGGATTCTTTGGGAGTCAGAAACCTCTTTGAGTACACAGTAAAAGCCACAAGCTTTCTTTCCACCTAAAAATGTGTGTAGGTCTGCACACATATAAAACTTTGCAAGGATACCCTGTCTTCTCATCCACCATAGGCCCCTGGTTATAGACCCTAGTTGATCACAGGTTCCTGATGGTACCATCTTGCAAAAGATACTCTTGACTGGTTTTATCTTTCTTTCCCTTCTCTTCCAAGTCCTTAACATGGAGGGCTTCATTGCTACCTCCCTCTATTCTCTAGGATATAGAGTAGCAGTAGCTGTAGAAGCCATGACTCATATGTTATCTTTTGTAACTGGTCTGAGTCTAGTGGTCCTCCCCCATGTATCCTGTGGAAATGTCTCAAGAAATATACCAATTCCAACACAAACACATCATATTCCTTGGGAAAAGGAAAAAGAATGACCTTAAAAAAACATAAATGCAGGAATATTTTCAGTGTGATATTTCTAATTTTAGAAAGAATTATCTTTTGACCTTCTGGAGTCTAGATGCCAAAAATTAAGGTATCAGCTGGTTTGGTTTTCACATGAAGCATGCATCTCTCCTTAGCTTGCAGATGACGACCTTCTCACTGTGTCCTCACATGATCTTTTCCTGTGTACTCACACTCCTTGTGTCTCTCCATGTGACCAAATTTTCTTTCCTTTTATAAGGACACCAGTCATATTGGATTAGAATTTACTGTAAAGGCGTCATTTTAACTTAATCAGTTCTTTAAATGTCTTATGTTCAAAGGCAATCACATTCTGAGCTGATTGGTCTTTAAACCTTTACTGATTCATGAATTGGGTGGGGAGGGTGTGGAATTCATCCTATAAGGGTAGAATAACTCATCAGCTCCCCAGCCTCACCAATGAACAACCTTAAAAAGGTGAGCAGAAGTTCTTGCCTTTTTAATTGGAGCAGTATTTTTGTAAGATAGGGTAATGCAAAATGTGGTCATCATTTCCCTTTCAAACATTAGGACTCGGATAGTGTAAGGTCGGCAGTAAATTGGCTCTTGGCCAATGTATGTCCCAACTCCTACACCAGCTCTCTCTGCAGGAGACTGAAGTGTTTGGGGACAAAAGATTTCCTGTAAGCCTGAGAATGGATTCCCAAGAAGGCTGCCAATCCTACTATAAAGGCTTTGCTACCAGCCAGCTCTCATTGCTGCATTTACTCACCATGGTGGAACATTTCCAATCCTGTCAGCTTGTCTTTGATTTTACATTTTTTATAGTAACTTTCTAGCCAAACATCAATGCTGTTCACCATCTTTTAGATGTTCAAAATCAAAAGTTTGAACAGTGGCTATGTTTTTATTTAAGGATTATTCTATTTTTGGCAATCTCTGACAGCTCTTTTCAGCACGGGTGCTATAATAAACCTATTGAAACTGGCTTTTACAGAGAACAAAACAAGCGAGAGAATTACTTCACCTAAATTGGAAAATAGGGTTTTGTTTTTGTTTTTGTTTTTGCTCCTTTCAACCATCATAAGTCCAGTTTATCTCCATTATAGGTTTATTTTAAGAATGGAATTTTATAAATTTTGTATGGAATACTTCACATAAAATAAAACAGTACTTTCATATCTTTTATTTAAAGCCAGGACATCTTGTGGGCAAAGAGGTGACTTTTTAGAAATAGTGCTGAGGCATGATAGCCTGTCCAAAGTGAGAGACAAATCTGAAGTGTGCTGAGCTAAGAAGCAAGACAGGTTTCAAAAACCTCTTACTATATTTATTTTTATATGTATACTTCATCCCGTGTCCATTCCCATGTGATCTGCCATCAATTACCCAATGATAATGAAAATCTCTACATTTTATTCCAAGTAGAGACACAATAAAAGTAAGTGGAGGCCAGCAAGGCTGCCTCTTCAGCCTGTTTTCTTATTAACTGCCCCTGCACATCTCTGATTCCTTTCCTCTGCCCTTCTTTTTAGGGTCTGTATATATTTCGTCTTTTTAATCTTTTAAAGTTCTTTCTCATTTATTTCATGGGAGAATTATAGGGCATTTCAGGGAACTCTGAAATCAGATAGAATAGGATTTGAAGTCCTGGCTCCACACTTGCTGCATGAACTTCAATTCTTTCTTATCCTTTCTCTGCCTCAATTCTTTCATCTCTAAATTGGTGTGCACATAAAAAATAAATGTGACCATACGTATAAAGCATGTATATTAGTGCTTTACAGTTGTGCCAGTTATTCTTTTTTTTCATTAATTCTATTGGTACATTTTAGGTATACAATATAATGACACTCATCATTGGAAATTTGCACCTTTACATAATCTCTCCTGGTTCTTATTTTTTTCCCCATTCCCTCACCCTCCCTTCAACCCCTCCATCCCTCCCCATTTAAAATGACTTTGTTTCCATTTTTTCATTATCTCATGTTAATTCCATTCCCTTGGAAAGAAGGGAATGTGTCAGTTAATCTTGATTGTAAGCTCACTGTATTAGGAGACTACTCGGGAGGTGATTAGATTGTGAAGACACTAACTTCATCAGTGGGTTAATTCCTCCATGAGTTTATCACTGAATGGCTACTAGGAGGTGGGTCTAGTTGGAGAAAGTAGGCAATGAGGGCATGAGCTTGGGAACTATATCTGATCCTTAGCCCTTTCCTCTCTGGGTCTTTGAAACCCACTCTGGTTCTAGCCACCATGAAATGAGCAGGGTTTTTTTTCACCTTGCCCTTCTGCCATTGTTTCTGCCTTGAAGCCAGCCGACCATGGATCAAATCTCTGAAACTGTGAACCACAATAGATTTCTCCTCCCATAAGTTGTGGGAGTCAAGTATTTTGTCTCAACAATAGGAAAGATGACCAACACAATGGTAATATTATTAATGGCTACATAGTATAAATTAAAGCTATTTTATCTTTCTTGTCTTCTCTATTGTTCTCTTTAATTTGAGGTTTTTTTCTATCCTCTTCTCTAGTCTGTCTTCTCTGCTTCTTTTCTTTATTTTATTTTCTATCCTTTATTGTCCAGTCTTCTATGGATATAATCATGGTAGTTAGTTGTGGGGTGTATGTGTGTGTGTGTGTGTGTGTGTGTG
Source organism: Heterocephalus glaber (assembly GCF_000247695.1). The sequence goes on along the minus strand of NW_004624742.1, from coordinate 555,770 downwards.
TGTGTGTGTGTAGGTAGATAATAGACTTTTTCTTGTGACCTAATCCAGTAAATTTAAAACAAGGGCCCATATTTGGAATTCTGATCAATTTTTAACTATTGAAAAATCCTGAAGGAAAGCTTGCATTGATCTGAAATAATGCACTATTATTTTTCTTCTTTTGGCTCCAATTAGAGCAACTCAGTATAGAGAAACTAGTTCATGCTGGTCAGAAGCAGTGATGAGGAGTTGTAAATGTCCTAGATTAAAATAAAGAAGAGAGTGGGGAAAATGTTTAACTTATAAATATACTTTTTTAAAGAGTAAAATCGTTCAACATGTCGATTCTATGGGGATTAGGAAGAAAAAACCTCAGTAAAATCTTTGTATTTCTTTGCTTTCATCTCTAAAATGAAACAGCCAGGTACTTTTACCTGTCTGGAATAATAGTGGTAGAACCATGTCAGGGTGACTGTTCAATTGGAAGATGCTTCAGTGTTTGAGGCCTTCAGTTCTTTTATTCAGGGAAGACTAAAAGAAATATTTATGAACCCCACAATTGTATTGAGTGGAAATATTATTAAGGACTTTTTGACTACATTATTTAATGTAGCTTTTGTATGAAATTAATTTTACTATTTCACGTTGGCATCTAGAAACTTCAGAGTTAAATTCAAGACTCAGTTATAGTCACTGATGAAGTCTTTATGAGTTTACTAGCTGTACTCTATTACCACTGGTCCTGGGGTTTCTAAAGCAAATTATTGATTTCCAGTTTCTAGTTCTGCATGTAAGGATCTTGGAGGTTGCCATTCTGTCCTAATAACAAAGAAAAAGCTAAAAATGCTGGAAAATAGACAATTTTTCTTGGACCCATAAGAAGGTTGATAACAGTGCAAGCCTAGAGAAAAAGACAGGCACTCAGGGAATAATGGCTCTCCAGAGGAGAGATATAGGAGAGGACGCTGACCCACAGAATAAGGGAACCTCAGGAATTGCTAGAGACCCAGCACAGACATCTGAGAGTTAAAAGATTCCTGCGGCACCCATTTTTGTGAATTTTACCTCTAGGAGCTTTGCGGGATCCTCATGGTAAATATCAGTCTCTGGAAACACTGAGGAAAGAATCATTTTGAAACACTTAAAAGCATTCTCTTTTTTAGGGTATTGAGCATTAAACCAAGGCTTTCTCACTCACATCCCCACATCCCCAGCCCTTTTTTATTTTTTATTTTGATGCAAGTTCTCATTAAGTCACTAAGTTTTCGAGGTTGGGCTTGAACTTGCAGTTCTCCTGCCTCAGCCCCACAGAGTGCTGGCATGAAATTACAGCTCTAAGCCACCATGCCTGGCTCTCACTGCATTCTTTTTTTGTTAATTTTTAAAATTTATTTTATTTAACATTTCCCCCATTAAGTTTATTGGTACATTGTAGGTATAAAATACAGTTACATTCATCATTGGGATCTTGTACCTTTACATGATGTATCTTGGTTCTTAGTTTTTTCCCTTTCCCCTGTCCTCCCTTCACCCCCTCTACCTTTCCCTATTTGCAAAGACTTTGTTTCCATTTTTTCCCTTCTTTCCTTTCCCCTACCCTTCCCACTTCCACTACTCCTTTAGACCTTTTTTTCTATTACACAGAATCAATTATACATTTTTAAAATTACAATATCAAGATCTAGGAGACATTACCACAGATTTTACAGAATTTAAAAGGATATAGGAAGCATGTTACAAAAATCTTTTTTGAAATAAACTTGACAACTTCTAAGAAGTAACTTAGAAGACAAATTAATGAAACTAACTATGGAGGAAATATAAAATTTGAATAGCACCTTTTAAAGAAACTATATTCCTAGCTTGAAAACCTACCTATATGACAATAACGGGCTCATATACATTTGAACTGATAAATTATATCAAACATTTAAAGCAGAAAAAAGAAAGAACACTTCTCCCCTCATTTTAGGGACTCAACATTGTGCTAATCCTAAAACTGGATAAAGATAACAGAAGAAAAAAGTATGAACATAG
>NW_004624742.1:510195-551178 GCF_000247695.1 Heterocephalus glaber | reverse complement strand
TAAACTTTCAGTGGAGTTTTTAATCTCCTGGAAATCTGTTTGCATCTGTTTTATGGATTCCATTTGTTTCCTATGTTGGGATTCCTTCATGTTCCTGAGGTCCTCTCTAGATTTATTAATCATATCTTGCACTATGAGCACAATCTCTGCTGTTATGTGAGAAATTATGTCTGATTTTATTTTTTCCAGATCCTCTTTTGTTGCCAGGTCAGGGAGTCCAAGTGGTTGAGTATCAGAGTGTTCCATCTCCTTTCCCTTTGGGGTTGCTCTAGGTGATCTGAAAGTCTGGTTTTGAGAGTTGTTTATGTATCTTCTCATTCTGATGGGGGTGGGTGCTGCTGGCACCCATGTGGCTCACCTCCTCTGCGCTTGCGGGGGTGGTATAGCAGCCCGGAAGCCTCCTCTCACTGTATTCTTAATAAGACCTGTCTTATAGAAGACCCTAACTTGTTAGGTATCTTATTGGAGCTTAACTGACTTGGGAGAAGGCAAATGCTCACTTCAGTTGGCGATAATCTTCTACATTCCAGCTCTATCCCATTGTAACAATCTTGTAAAAAGAAAGAGTAACTGAGAATCACTTGTCAAGTGCACAAATAAGAGGGAGAAGGTCATAAAACCAGAGGCCTATTCATAAGATTACAGATTGCTTCCTTTCCCCCACATCTTGACACCACATTACTAAAACCTTATTTAATACAATTCCTTTTGCCTGGTTCATCAAGTTCAGCTGTCAAGAAAAAAATTATAAGAAATACTAAAAGGCACAAAACAATTTGCAAAGATAAAGAAGCTTCAGAGCCAGATAGAGAAATAGCATCAACTGGAGTCATCAGACTTGGAATTTAAAACAATTGTGAAACACTAAGGGCATTATAGGTAAAGTAATCACCTGGCAAAAAATAGATGGGAAATATAAGTAAAGAAATGGAAAGCTTGAAAACTCCCAAATGCTAGAGATGAAAAACATTGTACTAGAAATGAATAATGCTATTGATGGGATTTTTAGTACACTTCATAAGGTTAATCAAAGAATCTCTGAGTTTTGCAATGTATTAATAGAAACCACCAAAACTGAAAAGAAAAGAGAACAAGGACTGCAGGGCAGAGAAAAAATGCAAGAGGTGTGGGACAACTACAAAATGTTTAATGTACATGAAATGAGCATATCAAAAGAAAAGAAAGAGAAAGGAATGGATGAAATTTTTGAAATAATGACTGAGCATTTCATCTCCAAATGTGAAATACCTACCCAAAGATCTAGGAAGCTTAGCAAAATGCAAAACAAGATTTTTTTAGAAAATCTAGCGCAACTTTCGGGAGTCTATTTTTTGAGAACTCAAAACAATTAACCCCCCCCAAAGTAGAAGACACCTTCAAAACTGAGCAACTGAAATGAACAGACACTTCTCAGAAGTACAAATAGCCAAATTTATACATGAAAAAATGTTCATCAATTCTGTCCATTAGAGAAATACAAATTAAAACCACACTAAGATTCTATCTTACTTCAGAAAGCATGGCTATCATCAAGAAATCAAATCATAACAAGTGCAGTAGAGGTTATGGGGGGGTAACTCTTTTACATTTTTGGTGGGAACATAAACTAGTACAAGCACTGTGGAAATCAGTTTGGAGATTCCTCAAAAAATAAAATTAGAAATTCCATTTAACCCAGCTATTCTCTTTTAAGTATCTTCCCTAACATTACATAACACAATTACATAACACAATTCATAATAGCTAAATCTTGGAAGCAGCCTATATGCCCATCTTCAGATGAATGGATAAAGAAAATGTGATATTTATGCACAATGGAGTACTACTCTGCCATAAAGAAGAATAAACGAGTCATTTGTAGGAAATTGGATTCAAATCATGATGTTAAGTGAAATAAGCCAAACACACAAACTTTAACATCACGTGGTTTCTCTCATTTAAGAAATCTAAATGTAAGTAAAGAGCAAAATAAAGGATAGACAATAAATAAGTAGATAGATCTTTGTCACATAAGAAGAGGGTTAGGAGATGAAGGGAGTGGAAAGATGGAAGGGAAAGGATTGAAAGAATAATTAAAATGTGTCATGTAGATGTATCAACTCATCATAAGGAATATAATCATCATATATTGGAAATACGTTCTAATAAAAATAAAAAATCTAAAAAATATCAACCACAACTAGGCTTACAATTTTCATGCTAAAGAAAATCAATCTTTATGGAAAGAAGACAGAGGGGAAAAATTACCTTGCCTTTAAAGAGCAAAATTAATATTAAATTTGATCTCTTCTCGGAAACAATGCAAACTAAAGAGTTCAGAGAAATATTTAAAGTGGTGAAAAAAACTAACCAATTTAAAAATTTTTGCTCTATAAAATCATCCTTCAAAAGTGAAGGAAACAGGGTCAACCCACTTTCTAGTCCCCCTTCTGTCTCTCTTAGAGAGAAGCTTTCTTTCTCTCAATAATAAATTTTTTCTACTCTTAAAAAAATGTGAAAGAGACAATAGGAGAAAATATTTGCCAACTATTCATCTGACAAAAATATTAATATCCAGAATATATAAGGAATTCAAAAAACTTAACAAAAAACAAATACAGTAATCTAGGGTAAAATGAGGTCAAAAGAAGACTACAAATGGCCAATAGGTACATAAAAAAATGCTCAACTCCACTAATCATTAAGGAAAAGCAAATCAAAACCACAGTGAGATGTCACTTCATCTCAGTTAGCTATTGCCCAAAACAATAAAACACAAAAGCCGGCAAGGATGTGAAGGAAAAGGAGTGTTCATATACTTTTAGTAGGAATATAAATTACTATAGTCATTACAAACAACAGTATTGAGTTTCCTCAAAAAAACTAAAAATAAAACTACTTAGTGGAAATCAATCTAGGAGCCCATTGGTAGATTAGAAAATGTATAAACTTTAGAAAATGTTTACACACAATGGAACATTTACATGTAAACGATGGAAGATTATTTGGCCATAAGGAAGATTGAGATCCTGTAATTTAAAGCAAAATAAGTGGAACTGGGGGATATTATGTGTTAAATGAAATAAGCCAGACCTAGAAAGATAAGCACCATATGCTGTCTCTATGTGGAAGCCAAAAATGTCTACCTGAGTGCAGAACAGTGGTTACTAGACACTAGGCAGGAGGGACTGGAAGAGAGGACCCAGGGAAGCTGGATTGGATGAGTGTACACATGAGCTGAAATATCACATTGAGACCCACTGATATGTACTATTTATACATGTTACAATTCTTAAAAAGTGAGAAAGATAAGTATTTTCTTAGTCTAATTAAAATTGAGGAAATTTGTTATCCAGTAGACTTACTTTGCAGGAAATGTTAAAAACATTCTTTTGAGAGAAGGAAAGAAATAGCACTGAAGAAAGAATAAATGAAAGTAAAATAAAATATTTATTTTTAATTGCTTTACAGAAAAGTTTGTTCAAAGTAATAACATATCCAACTTGTGTGTCTATATTATATATGTATACACATATATGTGCTTATTTATGCATATGCCTAAATGAAATGAATGATAGCAATAATGTAAAATACAGGAAGGAATAATTAAAATGATTTTACTATCAAGTACCCACACTATCCATGAAGCAGTATGATCTTATTTGAAGGTAGATTTGGATTAGTTGTAAATGTATAGTGAAACTTCAGAGCAATTACCAAAAAATGTTTTTAAAAAAGGAAGTAAAACTGATATATAGAGAAAATGAAATCAAATAAAATGTTCAATTAAAACTACAAAAACCTTGAAAAAAGTAGAAAGAACAAAGAGCAAGATCAATAAATAGAAAACTGTAAAAAATATGGCAGGTATTCATCCAACCATATCAATAATCATTTTTTAATGTCAGAAGTCTTAATGTGCCAATTAAAAGATAGAAATTGTCAGGTTGATTAAAAAACAACACTCAGCTACATGTCATCTACAGGAAATAAGATTTCAATATAAAGACACATATAGATTAAAAGCAAATGGATAGAGAAATATATACTAAGCTAACACTAATTGAAAGGAGAAACCAAATTAATTTTAGATGGAGAAGATTTTAAGGAAAGAAATCAGGGATAAAAAAACATTAAATAATTATAGAGGGATAAATTCTGCAAGAAGACATTACAATCTTTCTTTTATACGTGCCTAAAGTAGACCATCAGTCTACATGAGGCAAAAATCGATACAAATGCAAGAAGACTAATCTATTATCATTGTCTAAGATTTAACACCCCTGTATCAGGAAATGGACAGATCCAGCAGACAACAAATCATTAAGTATTGAGTTGAACTCAACAATATTACCAATCATATGGATATGACTTGACATCCGTAGATAACTTCATCCAGCAATATTCATCAATGTGGGGTACATTCTTGGCCACACCTTAGCAAATTTAAAAGAATAGAACTTATACAATGTTTGCTCTCAGACCACAATGGAATTTTAAAAAATCAATAGTAAAAAGATAACTGTAAAGTTTGAAAATATATGGAAATTAAACAACAGAATTATAAATAACATATAAGTTGAAGAATAAATTTCAAGAGAAAAAATATTTCTACACTAATTGAAAATAAAAAACATTTTAAAAATATGGTATTCAGTGAAAGTACTTAAAGGTAAATCTATAGTCTTCAATGTATATATTAGAAAAGAAGAAAGATATAAATTCCATAATTTATGCTTCGACAGTAAAAAAGTAAAAGGGCAGATTCAATCCAAAGACTGAAGAAGGACAAAAATTATAAAAATAAGAGAGGTCTATTCCACCACTCCCAGCCCAGAGGTAGTGGCTTCTGGGCTACAGATGCACCACTCCCAGCCCAGAGGAAGGGGCTTCTGGGCTGCAGTTCCATTGCTCCCAGTGCAGAGGAGGTGAGCCATTCAGGTGCCAACAGCATCCCCCTCCCCATTGAAATGAGAAGACATGAAAACAAGTCTCAAAACCAGACTTCCAGATCATCTACAGCAACCCCAAAGGGAAAGGAGATGGAACACTCTGATATTCAACCACCTGGACTTCCTGAACTGGCAACAAAAGAAGATATGGAAAAAATGAAATCAGAAATAATTTCTCTGATAACAACAGAGATTGTGCCCATAGTGCAAGATATGATTAATAAATTTGGAGAGGACACAGATAAAAAATAGAGGAACTGAGGAACATGATGGAATCCCAAGATAGGAAATAAATGGAATCCATAAAACACATACAAACAGATTTTCAGGACACTAAAAGGTCTACTGAAAGTCTACACAGCAGAATGAGCCAATGTGAGGACAGAATTTCAGATATAGAAGATGATTGCAATTAATGACCAGGAAAAGAAAAATTGCTTTAAAATTGTAAGGGACCATGAGAAATCAATCCAGCAGCTGCTAGATGATGCAAAGAAGGATAATATAAGACTGATTGGAGTCAACGAAGAAACAGGAGAGAGTGCAGGTGACATAAAAAACTGTTCACAGAAGTGATGGCAGAAAACTTCCAAAGCAGGGAAAAAGAACTTGACATACAGATAAGGGAGGCATATAGGACTCCAACTAGCTGTGATCAAAAAAAATATACACATAGGCATGTAATTGTTAACATTCCAGAAATCCAACAGAAGAACAAAGCTTTACAAGCAGTTAGAGAAAAGAAACAAATCACATACAAAGGAAAGCCTATCAGAATCACAGCAGACTTCTCAACTCAAGCCCTCAAGGCAAGAAGGGCTTGGAGTGATATATTCCAAGCTCTAAAGGAAAACAGCCTCCAACCCAGATTGATGTACCCTGCAAAACTATCTTTCAAAATTAATGGAAAGCAAGGACCTGAGTTCGATCCCCGGTACCAAAAAAAAAAAATTAATGGAGAAATAAGACACTTTCAGGACAAAGAGCACTGAAGAACTTCATGAATACCAAATCAGCACTGCCAAAAATTTTAGATAATATCCTAGGAAGAGACAATGAGGGTCATAACCCCAGGAAGAACAGCAGAATGAATCCCTTGGGTGCAACAAGAAATTAAATGGGAAGGGGGAGAATCCAACAGAAAGAAAAAGTCATGACAATGATAAGTCAATATGTATGAGTTATAACCATCAATGTCAATGGTCTCGACTCACCAATCAAAAGAAGTAGACTGGCAGAATGGGTCAAGAAGCAAGATCCAACAATATGCTCCATTCAAGTAACACACTTCATTCAAAAAGAAACTCATAGATTGAAAGTTAAAGGGTGGAAAACAGTACTCCATGTGATGGGAACCCGAAAAAAAGCAGGAGTAGCTATCCTTTTTGCAGACCAAGTGGATTTCAAAGCAACACTGATTAAGAGAGACAAAGGAGGACACTACATCCTTGTAAAGGGAACAATCCAACAGGAAGAGATGACAATCACACATATCTATGTACCAAACACTAGTGTGCCCAACTATATAAAACAAATACTAATGGACATGAAAAGTCATATATGCACAAATACAATAATAGTGGGGGACCTCAACACCCCACTGTCACAAATAGATAGATCAACTAGACAAAAAATAAGTAATGAAATACCAGAACTCAATCGAGCTCTTGAACAAATGAACTTAACAGATGTTTACTGAGTGTTCTACCCCACCAAATCAGAGTACACATTCTTCTCAGCTGCACACAGGTCGTTCTCAAAAATAGACCACATACTCACTCATAGAACATGTTTAAGTAAGTGCAAAGGAATTGAAATTATCCCCTGTATATTATCAGACCATACTGTGATGAAATTGGAGATCAATAGCAAAAGAAACTGCAAAAATTTCATAAAAACATGAAAACTGAACAACACACTTCTGAATAATCAATGGGTCATAGAGGAAATTAAAGAAGAAATCAGACAGTTCCTTCAATTAAATGACAATGACGATACAATATATGGGAATCTATGGGAGACAATGAAAGCAGTCTTATGAGGGAAATTCATAGCACTGAATATTCATATTAGGAAAACAGCAAGCCCCATTAAACAACCTGATGCTGAACCTCAAGCTTCTAGAAAAGGAAGACAAACCCAAAGCTCATACAAAGGAAGAAATTATAAAGATCAGAGGAGAAATCAATTCAATGGAGACTAAGAGAATGATACAAAAATTTAATGAAGCCAAGAGTTTGTTCTTCAAAAGAATAAATAAAATTGACCAACCCTTAGCCAACTTTATCAGAAAAAGGAAAGAAAAGGCCCAAATCCATTCAATTAGGAATGAAAGGGTGAAATTACAAAAGACCCAGCAGAAATCCAGAGGATCATCAATACCTACTTCGAGAACCTATATGCCAATAAGATGGAAAACAGAAGAAATGGACAGATTCCTAGATACATATGAATTACCAAAGTTGAACAAAGAATACCTAAAAATTCTAAACAACCCAATATCAACCAATGAAATTGAAAATGTAATTAAAAACTTACCAACTAAGAAATTCAGGTCCTCATGGCTTCACAGCTGAATTCTACAAGACATTTAGAGAGGAATTACTCCCACTACTCTTTAAACACTCCAACTAAATTGAAAAGGAAGCAATACTCCCAAATTCATTCCTGGAAGCAAGCATCACCTTGATCCCCAAAGCAGAGAAAGACCCAACAGAAAAGGAGAACTATAGGCCAATCTCACTAATGAACATAGATGCAAAAATCCTTAATAACATACTGGCAAATAGAATGCAGATGGTCATCAAGAAGATCATACACCCTGACCAAGTGGGACTCATCCCAGGGATGCAGGGATGGTTTAACATACACAAATCAATCAATGTAATACACTATATCAATAGAGCCAAGGACAAAAACCCATATGATTATCTCCATAGATGCAGAAAAAGCATTTGACAAAATCCAACATGCATTTATTATAAAAACCTACAAAAAATTGGAATGGAAGGTCTCTACCTCAAACTGATAAAAGCCATGTATGAAAAACCAACAGCCAATATCATACTAAATGGTCAAAAACTGAAATCCTTCACACTAAAATCAGGAACAAGATAAGGATGTCCACTATCACCACTCTCTTTCAATATAATTATGGATACGTTAGTCACTGGATCAGACAAGAGAAAAAAATAAAGGGAATAGATAGGAAATGAAGAAGTCAAATTGTCATTATTTGCAGATGACATGATACTCTATTTAGAAGACCCCAAAAACTCCACCAAAAGTCTTCTAGATTTAAAAACCAAATTCAGTAGAGTAGCTGGATACAAGGTCAACACATGAAAATCAATAGCTTTCCTCTACACAAATAATAGACTCACAGAGACCGAAATAGGGCAAACAATTCCTTTCACAATAGTATTCCAAAAACTGAAATACCTAGGAATGAGCCTAATGAGAAAAATCAAAGACCTCTTCTCTGAAAACTATAGCACTCTGAAAAGAGAGATTGAAGATGATACCAGAAAATGGAAAACATCCCCTGGTCCTGAGTAGGGTATAGTGAAAATGGCCATACTTCCAAAACTTCTATATAGATTCAATGCAATCTCAAGTGAAATCCCAGCAGCATACTTCATGGATCTTGAGAAAACAATCCAAAAATTCATTTGAAACAAGAAGAGACATAGAATAGCAAAAGCAATACTAGCCAATAAAGACAAGGTAAGAGGTAACACAATTCCCAACTTGAAACTATATTACAAAGCTACTGTGATAAAAACAGCATAGTACTGGCAAAGAAACAGACCTGAGGACTAGTGGAACAGATTAGAAGATGCTGAAACAACTCCAGACACGCTGAAGCACAAATATTCTTTTCAACAAACAATGCTGTAACCACTAGACATCCATGTGTTAAAAAAAACAAACAACCTAGGCATAAATTTTACACCATATACAAAAATTAACTGATAGGACTAAACATGAAACTAAAAGCTGAAAAACTCCTAGAAGATAACACAAAAGGAAATCTAGATGATGTTGGGTTTGGCAAAAGATTGTTTAGATAAAATAATAAAAGCAAGATACATTAAAGAAATAATTAAACAGACCATTAAAGTTAATAATTTCTTCTCTGTGACTTATATTGTCAAAAGAACAAGAGGACAAACCATGTACTGGAAGAAAATATTTTTTCCATTAAGTTTATTGGTACGTTTTAGGTATACAATACAGTTACATACATCATTGGAATCTTGTACCTTTACATAATGTATCTTGGTTTCTTATTTTTTCCCCATTACCCTGCCCTCCCTTCAATTCCTTCACCTGTCTCTATTTACAAAGACTTTGTTTCCGTTTTTTTCCTTTTCTCATATTTTTTCTTTTCCCTTCTTTCCTTTTCCCTACCCCTCCCATTTCCCTTACTCCTTTAGACCTTTTCTTCCTATTTCACATTATCAATTATACATTTTGATCCTTATTTACACTTTTAGTTTTTCACACCAGAAAAACTATTTGGTATTTACACGTCTGTCCTATTTATTTCACTTAAGAGTATGGCCTCAATGTGCATCCATTGAGCTATAAATGTCTCTACTTTCTCATTCTTTCTGGCTGAGTAGTATATGTAAAAATAATTTTATATGTAAAAAAACCACCCCACATCTTCTTTATCCAGTCTCCAGTTGATGGGCAACTGGGCTGTTTCCAGGCTTTAGCTATTACAAACTGTGTCGCTATAAACACGGGTGCACATATATCACTGTGATATGATTCTTTTAATTCTTTTGGGAAGATACCCACCAAAGGAATAGCTAGGTCAAATGGGACCTCTAATCTTAGTTTTTTGAAGTATCTTCATATTGATTTCCACAGTGGTTGCACCAGTCTGCACTTTCACCAACAATGTAGAAGGGTGGAAGAAAATATTTGCAAAAGGCACATAGGATGAAATACTGCTATATGAAATGTACAAAGAACTCTTATAACTCAACAATGAGAAATAAACATCCTACTTAAAAATGGACACACTATCTGAGGGACACTTAACTGTGATGGCATGCAGATTTTAAAAAAGCATATGTAAGGACACTCTACATCATATGTCACTGGGAAAATGAAAATTTAAGCAAGAGTAAAAACATTGTACATGCTCAGTATGGCCAAAATCCAGAACCCTGAAAATACCAATGGCTGACAAAAATATAGAATAAGAAGATGTCTTATTCTTTGATGGTGGGGATGTAAACTGATACAGTCACTTGGAAAACATTTTATTTCTTTTACAAATCTAAGCATGCCACTCAATCTATCAATAAGTACTCTTTGATATTTGTCTAAATGAACTGAAAACTTATGTCCACAAAAAACTTGAACATGTTTTTCTTTCTGTACAGTACTAGGGACTGAACCCAAGGCCTTCCCACCAAGCTATATCCCCAACCTCCTTTCTTTTTAAATTTTGATACAGAGTCTTGCTAAGTCATCAAATTACTCAGGTTGGGCTCAAATTTGTGATCCTCTTATCTCAGCCTTCCAGAGTGCTGAGATTGCAGGTGTGCACCACCACTGTAAAAAGTTGGAAGCACAAGATGTCCTCCAGCAGTTGTGTGGATATATAAGTAGTTGCATGTCCAGACAATGAAATCGTATTCATCACTAAAAAGATACAAGCTATGAAGCCATGAAATGACACAGGAAAACCTTAAATGCAAATTACCAAGTAAAAGAAACCAAACTCAAAAGGCTACATCCTGTAGGATTCCAAATACATGACATTCCGGACAAGGCAAAGCTATGGAGACAGTGAAAAGATCAGTGGTTGTCAAGGACTGGGTATGGATAAGAATGACTAGATGGAGCAACACCATGAACAGGTAAATACTGTGTGATACTACAGTGAAGGAAATGCATCATTTTGCATTCATCCAAACTCATATACCATGAGGGATCCCAAATGTTAACTGTGGACTTTGAGTGTCAGGTGTTGATTCGTCCATTGTAGCCAGTATGCCAGCCATTCTGGTATTAATGAAGGAGGAGACTGTGCATACATGGGAACAGGGGATACCTCCCTCTCAATTTTTCTGTGAACCTAAAACTGCTTTTAAATGGTCTTAAAAGTAAAAACAAAATACAAAACCAAAGCAAAACAAAAAATCAAAAACAAAAACCTAATTATTTAGACTTTTATAATACTTACCTTAGAGCTATAGAAAAACTGAGTATACATTAATAAGTGATTCTCATCATTTCCTTGGTTTCTCTGATACTCATAAAACAGCATTTTCTCCAGATTCCATTTTAGTTACACACTCTCTTTGGCCCTTTTTATCTCTTGTGTAAAATTACTGATTAATATTTATTCACATATACAAAAGAGGAGAGGTCTGTTCTTCCTTCCTGATCTCCAATTATTGAATGCATATTTTTGTTTGGCTTATAAATGTACATGTTAGTTATTGTTAGTTGGTAAGAGGAAATCTACTGTGATCACATGTACTCTGTATCAGACCTGGCTTCTTTTCAGTCTTCACTTTTCTGGGAAAAAATTCTATTTTCTTTTCTTTATATTTCTCTTTTCCTTTGTTTCAAATTTTATCTTCTGGAGATGGGTTCCAAACAAAATTCTTCTTGGAATACATAGCTCCAACCCTACCTAAAAGCAATTAGTAATTGCAACCCAAATTACCTACAGTATGTAGCTGGCTCATGTCAATTCTTGGTTTAATAATTTAGTGTAGGTTATTGAAGTTGTTTGGCACTTTAATTTTGCAAATTGCTTAGGGGGATTTTGATAATTTACAACAGAACTTTATTAGGTAAGATACACATATAATATTATTTTATAAAGGAGAGCTAAGGCTCTGGCATGTGTTGAATGCCATGGGCTCTGAATACAACTGCTCTGAGTTTGAGCTTGAGCTTTTTCACTTAATTACTATGTCAACTTGAACAAATTAGTTAGCCTTTCTGATCTTATTGTTTCTTTAACTTTTAAACTGGGCATAAAATCGGTGCTGTTAGCTTAACTCAGAGCTCTGTTCCAAAACAGTATTATTATTTTAATAACTTTCTGTTGTCAGGACATTATAGTCAAGCTGGCCTGTAGTGAACCTAGAAATCATGGCACTTGATTGTTCTATGGCCATGCCTCATGGCACTTTGTTTTTGCTTTTCCATTATCCAGAGAAAGCTGCCTCTTGCTTCCCCTGTACTTTTGGACTTTAGAGAATAAACAAAAAAGCTAGTATATAAAGCTGAAAAGAATTTGATAATTTAAATAAATGAATATTTTGCTTATAAAACCAAGGAAAGATAAAAAGCCTCAGTCAGTTCATTAACCAGTTACTAAATGGTGTTTGTGTTATCCACATGAATAGTAAATGAATTCATTATAATATGTGTCATTATAATGAATAGCAAATGAATTCATAACTATGGACTCCGTAAAAATATTCTTAATGGAGAAGTTATGCATCGTCAAGTTGGTTTGTAGAGTAACTAAGGCCTACATTGAAATGTGGGAAATAAATAATACTAGGCACAACATTGCTTAGTTGGAGTTTAAGAGGATTCTATAGGACTGAAAACACAGTTTATGTGTTGGTAATATGTCAATAACTTCAGCTAACTCAATTTTTGATTTCTGTGCTTTTTAATTAATGGCTGAGGTATGGTTTTATCTTTGATTCAAAGAGAAGGAAATAATTATATGCAGTTGGCTTTTAAAGGAAAGTTTTTGTTTGTGATTAGATGGATTAAGTAAGAAAGTCTTGCAGGGTTTTCATCTTTTCCTGTTCTAATGCTATCTGATGGAATGGCTACCACACTCCATCAGTCTCAGGTCAGTTGCTGTACATAAAATTTAGTGATACCCTCATCTGCCCACCTTTGCTCAGCATAAGAGTAAAATAAATTTTAGAATTAACAGCATGAATAGTGTACCCTTGAAGTAATATTTAGATTTTATTGACTATCATAAATAGATTATGAAATCATGGCAGCAACAAAAGTGCAGATGGTATCTTATTATAAACCTCAGAACTACAAGCAGTGAGCCCAAAGGCCAGTTAGAGGACCCTTGTGGGCCATCAGTGGTCTAGAAGCCACACTGTGATAACTTCCCATTTATATTTAGAATTAATTTCTTATGAAAAAATGACACAGCATCTTGGTTTCATAATAAAATTAAAATATTTCCAGGGCTTAATTTTCAAAAATGCTAGTTTTATATATAATCTTAATTTATAGATTACATTGGAGCCTATGAGAGTAAAATTTAGCAAATATAAAAAGTAAAAGAGGGTCAGGGATTTAGCTCAATGGCACAGTGCCTACCTGGCAAGCTTGAGGTCCTGAGCTCGACCCCCAGTACCAAAAATAAGTAAATAAATACATAGTAAAAGAAATGGAAAAGAAAACTTTATTAATGCAAGAAGTTTGACAGCGTTATCTTCTGGAATACAATGTGCAAAGCAATATGGGGCATATGTAAATAAATCATCCTGTTAGTTTTAAAGAAAATTTCAATGTACTCTATCATGTACTCATTCAACTATAATATTAATTAGACTGGGTTAAGGCTTAGAACCAATGCACACATGTGCACATGAACAACAGTAACAAAATAATAGCAAACACTCATATAGCATTTTCTATGTGCCAAGAACTGTTCTAAGCTCTGTATATATATTCATTTATTTAGTTTTTCACAACTCTATGCTATAGGTATTATTATTATTATCCTCAACTCACATGTGAGGAAACCAAGCCATAGACGGGTAACTCAGAGACAGCAACCACAACCTTTTCATCCTTCTGTTTAGAACGGAGGACTATCGCCAAGAAGCAGCTGCTACATGAAGAGAATTATAAGAATGTAAAAGAGGGTAGAGCCTCAAATGATCTCATGAGAAAAACATTTTGTGGATAAGATAGCTCAGAGAGCCTTAGAATAGAGTTTTCCAAACAAGAAAGTGGTAAACATGTAGCAAATATAAAATAGGATGATTGGTGAAAAAAATAGAATAAAGTTGAATAATTAGATCTCCAATGGTACTTTGAAGAAGTACATGGAAGTAGTAGTGCATGGAAGTGGTTTCCAGATTATGTGTAGTTGGGGAAAGAATAGAGCATGAGAAAGTAAAGACAGTGTGTGAAGCCTGTTCTGAGAAATTTGATCTTAAGGATGAGATTAGTTTTGTGTTTTAAACAACTGGATGGAAAGCTTTATAAACTAAAGCATGGAGCAGATTTAGGAATGATTGCCAAAGGGGAAGAATCAATGAAGGCAGAGACTGAAGACACCATAGAATCAATGAAGACTGAAGACTGAAGACACCATAACCCCCTGGTTATAGGAATTGGTCAAAATACAGCTTTTGAGATAGTTACATTGATTGGGTACCATTGTTGTGTGAGGATCCATATTGCTTTGGGTATAATCTCCCCAGCTCAACTTCTTCAGTTAGCCAATGGATCTACTTTGCTTGTGATTATAATACACAGAGGAAAGAAAATAAGCCAGTGAGCAAGATAGAGAAGGAATTAAACCCAACGAATACCTTCAGGGAATCCAAGAGAAGAGTTTTGTATTTGTTTTAATGTTTCCTGAAAAAAATTGTCAGCAAGCTCTAAGATGCCTGGATCTTCACTGTAGAAAGTCTTAAAGTTCTTAAACTACACACACACACTTCACATACACCACTTGTACACATATATACACTTGGCCAGTCAATAAAACTGTAATACAAATGAACTATAGTTTCAAAAAATTTCCTATATTGCCTAAATGTGTAATATGTATTAAGGTTCAGCTATCTTTGACTATTTTTTTTTGACTGTGCTAGCAATCAAACTCAGGTCCTGTATAAGTTAGGAAAGTGCCACTGAGCTACACCCTCAATGTGATCAGAGCCTGTTTAACTCGTTAGCAGCGTGTTTCAGTATGAGAAACCCTCTAGGTGCCTAGCAAAATGTTAAATGAAACAAATGTATGTTATGGTTTATTTCTAGATGTCCCACAAAGCGTCATGAACAGTTGAGGTTTTGGGGAAGTGATTGGATCATGGAGGCATGATACTCAACAGTCCACAGCTAAATAATGTTTGAGAGGTGAAGCCTGACTGGATGAAGAGCCTGTTTTCTGCCATGCTGCTCTGACTTGGAGTCAGCAGGCTGTGAGCTGAAACCTCTACAGACTGTGAGCCAAAGTATACTATTCCTCATTTAGAGTTGTGGATGTTGGATATTGCATTTCAGTGATGAGAAAGTAACTAAGACAATGTAATTAAATCAGACTTAGCCCATTTTAAGGATTTAATATGAAAATCTTGTGCAACAGGTATGCTGTTTTATGGGTGAAGAAATATGTTGAGTGGCTTGCTTAAGGGCCTACAGGGTAGAGAGGAAAACCATGGTCTTGAATGGATTTTAAATATCTCTCACTAGTACATATGTTTCATTTGTACTTAAAATTGAAAACATTGACAATATAAACCTCATCATGCTTTTAAAAATTGCATTTTTTATGTAATGAGTTTTAAAAACTATTAATAAGTGTTAGACTATGGCTTACATCTCATCAGAAATATCTGTTATTCAGCTCTTTGAAAGCGGGACCATTTTATACAGCTTAAAAATGCTGTCAACTAAGGCTATGTGGTAGCAACACCACCAACAACCCCTTAAGTTTAATGTTAAATAAGGATGGAAACTAAGTGAGAAAGAATATTTTTTCTGGAGCAAAATGCTTTTATTATAATCCTTGTATTTATCAAGTACTTAGCATGCTATTTGAAGAAAAAGTAATAATGTGGATTTATTGACAGTAGTTTCTGCTACCTTTTAGAGGTGATTGATAACCAATTATTTATTTATTCTCAATATCTTGTTTTATTATAAGGGCCACTGTAACAACACAAATTTATTAATGCATTCATTTATTCATTCAACAAACTTTTTGGAGTAAGTTTTAGATGTTGGGCAATAGTATAGCATTTTGGATACAAAGACAAATAGAATACTAAATTCATTTCTTTGAAGCTCTTTTTCTCTAGCATGTGTATCTTAGGAATTTTTATAGATGTTTGTGGGTATGTAGCATTATACATAAAATTTTAAAATACATAACAAAATAATTCATACATATGATGGTTTAGGATTGAGCTCCAAATA
The DNA here is from genome assembly GCF_000247695.1 of Heterocephalus glaber. The sequence goes on along the minus strand of NW_004624742.1, from coordinate 535,063 downwards.
GTCATTCCAGATGATCCAAATTCTGAAGTTTTCCAGAGGAACTGCCTTAAACAGCACTTCCCTTCTCACATGGCTTCTTCCTCCCTCCCACCCACTTGGTGAGTAGCCAAAAATACTAAATGATTTCTTAATTGGCTTCTGAGGATCACTGTTCTTTAAAGTCTACACTTGGCATTTTCCTCTTGGCAATCATGATTTTTAATGACCAGTTAGATTGATTTATTCTTTCATCGAGTACTGATGAATGCTGGATGTCTTAGGTTGCATATGAATAGTTGCTCTTGAGTACAATTTACATCTAAACAATGTTTTGGTGCCCCGGGCCCACTAGATATGATTTGTCAAATTATTTCTTAAGGACAGTATGCCAGGCAATGTCTATATGATGCCACCATCACTACATATCCTAGCTTTTAAATCCAAATGGTTGATTACTCTGTGTTTTCACATTCAGGAGAGGAGAAAAGATTGAAGAAACAAAAGCTACTTGGTCATAGATGACAATTCATGCAGTCAATTGTCCTGCCTCTCTAGGAAGCTGTGGCTTAAAAACAAATTGAGCATATCTAAGCTGATAAAGTGGCTGATGCTTCAACATCAAAACAAAATTCAAAATCTGATTAACTACTTTCTTTAAAAACAAAACCAAAGAAAATTAAGTGATTCTAAGGGAGAAGATTTTGTTTAGCAGCCAGGGATATACAGCCTGAAGTCCCAGAGAGACTGAGGATGAGAACTTAGCTTGCATAATAGGTCCCACTGCCTTAAGGAATGATTATGAAATGATGAAAAAAATCATATTGTTGTCTCCTTTTGATCAGGGTCAAAGGTAATAGAGTGGAAGAAGTTTAATCATTGAAGAGCTTCAGGAAAACTGACTAAAACTAAGCTATTCTTTTCATAAAGTTTAGGGGACAACATTTTTTGTGTTGTTTATTTTAATGAAAACCACTTTTTTCTGTATGGGCATGGGATCATTATTCCTGAGAAGTCAGCATTGTGTCCCTAAAGTTGATGTATGTTGTGAAGCAATAAAATTGGCCTGAAGAGTTCAGTCATTTCAAGATTAGACAACCTACAATGTGGGAAAAAATTTTTCGCAGCTGTACCTCAGATAAAGGTCTACTATCTTGAATATATAAAGAATTGAAAAAAATCAGACCCCCAAAATTCAAAGACACAATTAATGGGCATCAGAAATGAACAGACATTTCTCAAACAAAAAAGTAAAAGCAGCAAATAAATATATGAAAAAATGTTCAACATCACTGGTCATTCGAGAGATGCAGATAAAAACAACATTGAGATTCCACCTCACCCCAGAATTTCAATCAACTCTTGTTTTGGAGAACACTTTATGACAAGCTTCACATTTTGCAGAGAGAGAGAGAGAGAGAGAGTATGTTTGTGTGCACATGTGCTGTTCTTTGGGCAATATTTATTTCTGCTGATCCCTCCAATTTTCTGCCTGATTCCATAATAACCAACTCTTATTCTTCTCTGATCTTTTTAAATCTTAGTCTCCTTTCTAGATGTGGTTCTTGTGTTTGTTCTATTTCTTTACTCAACCTCTTTTCAGACTTCTGCCCCAGGTTCCTTTTGCATCACTCTACAACATGATCCCTGGGAGAGCTCCATGATGACATCCAACTATTCTGCCCAAAATCTCTCTGAAGCTCTCTTTAACTGCCTCTACTGATGTTCTCTACTGTACTGTCTCTTAGACATCTAAAGTCCAGTGTGTTAAAAACCAGGGCTAGTATTTTCCTTCTAGACTTTCCCTTTTCCTATGTTCACTATCATTTTTGTTGAATGCTGGCTCTTTAGATATAACCAACACAACTGTTGATGAGATACAGGTCAGCCCTTTCTTTTTTTTCCCTTAAATTCTTTCATTGGCACATTTTAGACATACAATACATTTGCATTTATCATTCGGAGCTTGCACCTTTACATGATGTATCTTGGTTCTTATTTTTTCCCCATTACCTGTCCTCCCTTCACTCCCTCCACCCTTCCCTATTTACAAAGACTTGTTTTCCATTTTTTCCTTTTCTTATATTTTTTTCCTTTCCCTTCTTTCCTTTCCCCTACCCCTCCCACTTCCCCTACCCCCTTGGACCTTTTTTCCTATTTCACATTATCAATTATTCATTTTAATCCTTATTTACACTTTCAGTTTCTCACACCAGAGAAACTATTCGGTATTTACACTTGTGTGTCCTATTTATTTCACTTAAGAGTATGGCCTCAATGTGCATCCATTTAGCTATAAATGTCTCTAGTTTGTTGTCCTTTATGGTTGAGTAATACTCCATTTTATTAAAAAACCACATCTTCTTTATCCAGTCTCCAGTTGTTGGGAAGTTGGGCTCTTTCCAAGCTTTAGCTATTACAAACTGTGCTGTTATAGACCTGGGTGAGCATATACCACTGTGGTATGATTCTTTTAATTCTTTTGGGAAGACACCCAGCAGGGGAATAGCTGGGTCAAATGGGACTGCTAACCCTAGTTCTTTGAGGTATCTCCATACTGATTTCCTCAGTGGTTCCACCAGTCTGCACTCCCACCAACAGTGGAGAAGGGTTCCTTTCTCCCCACTCCCCTGCCAGCATTTGTTATTGGTTGATTTCATGATAGCAGCCATTCTTTCTGGGGTGAGGTGGAATCTCAGTGTTGTTTTCATCTGCATCTCTCGAGTGACCAGTGACTTTTTTCTTGAGGTCAGAGAAAACTCCTTCTATTAAAACTTCAGCAGTGTCGGGAGGAGTGAGGAAGCGAGTTTGGGTTTATAGGATTTTGAGACTTTGATTTAAAATGAGTGTTGCAGTGTGGGGACTTCATTAGGATCGGTTGAGGATCAGCATACAGTAGACCAGGAGCAATGAAAACTGCAAGGATTTTGCAAGGAAGAATTTTAAAGAATCTAGGGATACAAATTATTGATGCTTTCCATTGAAGAGTTAATGAGTGTTTCCAGAAATTTCTCTCACGAACAATAAAACCATTTGCCAGAAGTCAAGTTTTCTGAGTGGTAAAGTCTTATGAATGAGGACAGTGCTAATGACAATAAGTAATGTTTGAAGTAGCACTGGCAATTTCTATCCTCAATGTCTAGTCTGCATGTGGAGATATAGGGTTTAGATTTTTTTATTTTTATACTTTCTAGAGAGACAGGTGGTGGCTATATGAATGTACATTTGTTTCACATAGTCAGTGTTTGAGCTCTAAAAACATTAGACCTATCTTACCATTGCTCAGAAGAAACCATTCATAAATTATAACTGCTTAATAAAAGTTCCTTTTAAGAACTATTTAATTATTTTAACTATTTTAATTATTTAATACATCGCACTTAGCTTGAACAACTAACAGAGTGAATTCTGACTCATTTGTAATATTCTCTGTCCATTGGTCCCTAGTATATACCCAAACATAACCCCTTGATACTGTCCATAACACTGTAAAGCATCTATATTTTACATGGACATTTTCTGTGCTTAGTTAAATAAGTATTTAAGGCACCTTTTAGAGCTGTTTCTATAGGATAGGCAATATAACTTGAAGAAGAGACAATAGTAATTCAATAAACATATGTTGACAGAATTTAGCTTGAGGATTTTGTGGTTATTTTTACTATGAGGTAATATTTTTGTACTAAAAATGTGTAGTGACTTGTTTCATTATTGTCAGATGATACAGGTGTTTTTAAGTGATAAACTCCTCATGCCTTTCTATGTAATTTCAATTTGGATAACTGATTATCAAGGTTTGGAGGTATTTAATATTTGTTGAAGAGTGTAGGCGTGAGACAGACTGATTTTGGACTCCTCAATAGCTATGTGATCCTGAGAAAATATATTAGCATTCTAGGACACAGTTTACCCTCTGTAATGTGGCAGTATAATTCTACCTGAATTATTCTGTAGAGTTGCTATAACAAAGTATCACAACTTGGCTGGTTTGAAATGATAGTAATGCATTGTCTCATTGTCCTGAAAGCTAGAAGTCCAAAATCAAAGTGTTGGCAGAAAGTTTGTCTCTTTCTTGATTTTGGTGAATGGCTACCAATCTTTGCCAATCATGGACTTGCAATTGCATAAATCCAATCTGTGACTGTGCTATCACAAATCATTCTTTCTTGTGTGTCTGTCTTCACCTGGATATCTTCTTACATGAGAACCAGTCATATTGGATTGGAGGTACACCCTGCTCCAGTGTCCCCTCCTTGAACTTTACTAATCACATCTGCAGTGATCCTGGTTCTAAATAAGGTCATGTCCTGAAATAGTAGAAATTAAGACTTGCATATATCTCTTTTGGGGAACCAATTGAACATATAACATTGACTTACAGAATTCTTGTTTGAACTAGAATGACAGATCACTGGCATCTAATAGAGGCCACAAAATTATCTTCCCTTCCTTCCTCTTTCCTGGCAGGCTATCATTACTGTGACTATTCATGATGGACTGATTTTTGTCCATCTCAGTGCCCTTATACTTACCAGAAAATGTGCATCGTATGTGTTGAAAACTGGGTCCAACTTGGTGCCTGTTTACCTTCATCATCTGGCAAGTGGTTTCTCGGGACACAGGCCTATCAATGCTACATGCTATTTTATTTCAAGAATCATTTACTTTTCCTCCCTGCAATGTTCAGACATCACTGATTCTTTCTTGGCTACATTGTTTAGTCTTGTTGCACTCTCCCCTATACCCATAGTATGCTTTTGGGCAAGGAATCAGCTCATGTCAGGAAAAGAGTTGGCACTCATCTTCCAGTAGATGCACCAGCATTGTCTCTGATACAGGAGATGTCTTCAGTTGCGGAGGTTCATGGAAAGATAGTTTGCTTTAATTGTCATACTTTACTTTTTGGCTGTACTTAATCTACTGCCAGATTTCTAATTCCCTGAACATTTAAAATTGCCAAATCAGGCCATCTGTAAACATGGAAAGCTGCAGAACTGAGGTCTTCCACCACAGTGACAGTTTTACTAATCCGAGCAGAAGAAAGTCCTGAAAGTCCCAAATAATAGTTTGGAGTGGGTTTGCCCCTCTCTCTTTTCCACCTTCTGCATTTCTTAGGGTTTTCCGAATGTAGGTGGATCTTGATTTGATGACCACCTTTTTCTCTCCTCCTGTCAAGCATGAGCCTTGGCAACTGCTATGGAGAAGCCCAGCACAGCCTTTCGTGAGCTAGAAAGGTTAAAACCGAGCTGACAGGACAGCCCCAGCTCTCTGCTGTTGGTGAGTTATTCTGTTTATTCTACATATGTTTCCTTTTAATTAAAATGTCATTTTTAATTAAAAATGAAATGTCAAGAAGAAAAAAATTGGCAAAGTCTGGAGTATCGCAATGACTGGAAGCAGAAAGAAGTCAGTGGAGAGAAATAACTTTACAAGAATAAGAACAGTATCTTATTCACCATTTTGGTAAAAAAACAAAAGCAAAATGAGAAGAGGCTTGGAGAATTTTGAATGCCTTTTGCTGTTCATACTACACATGTACACACACATACACACACACACACACACACACACACACAGATTCCCCCCCCCTTATAGCTTGTCTCCAAAGTTCAAAAGTATGTATTTGACGTGTGGGCATTTGCTTTAAAAGTTAATGAGTGACGCTCATGGGCGCCACTTTTCTCATGAGTGACAGAGCCACTAATGAGATGGAGCACTGACTGCAGAGGGCACCAATAAATTGTATAAAACATCCCTGCTGGCCATTTATTTAATTTATCTTATAGACATGTAATGCCTTACAGTTTAATGTGGAGCTTTTATTTTGTTATAAAGATCCACATCCACAATGGGCTTTCCAAGAATTACACAACATTTATACCTTGCGTTTCAGCATTATTCTAATAGAGAATGTTTCATGTTATAATGAAATCCTCAGAGGGATATTCCCATAAGCAAAAATAATTACAGTAGAGTATACAATGTCTTTTCTAGAAAGTAAAGATAGATGTAGGGTTAGGAGGACAGTAGCTGCAGAAATCAGTTGCAGAAGAATGACAAAATGTACTTTTGGTATTGAGGAAGAGAAAGACCTAAGGGAATGATTTTCTCTTCTGCTGACAGTATCTTGATTTGGTCTTTCATCTCTTCCTTTTAATGCCTTTTTTACTCATGATCAGGCTGAGAATCTTCTCCCACCCCACGTTGGTGACTTTCGCCCCATTTTCTTTCCTGTATGATACTATGCTTTCCCTGACTTAGTTCTTTGCATAAACTCTTTCCTCCAAGTGAAATGTAATTCCAAATACATTCCCCCTCCCTCCCCAACCTCCCAGTACTCTACATTAACTCCTCACTGAACTTCTTCCACTCGTCCTCTGGAGCTTAGTTTATAAAATCATTTCTCAATGTCAGTCACATCTAGCCTGTAACCACATTTTACTTCCCATCAGTTGGTGTTATGCTTACCATATTCTTTTTAAATTCTCTGGACTTCTTTGAAGCACTTACAGCATTTGTAATGAAATGATCAATTACCAACTTAATTTGCTTACATTTTCTAGATTATAAGTTTCAGGAAGGCAGAAATGGTACCTGTCTTGTTAACTTTGATGTTCCTCACATCTCGTACAGTCTTTATAGACAGTAACTGTCAGATAAATATTTATTGTTAAATGAAGTTTTACTATCAGTACAGTAAGCCTCTGAAGGTTTTTGGTTAGTATACTTTGCTGAAAAGTAAATCAAAAGCAGTACCGATTCCTATAGATTATGAAAATGCTCTACAAACAGTTACATATGCTTGTAGCTTAGTTTTGTTTTTGTGTTTTTGGGGGGGTACCGGGAATCGTGTAGCTTAGTTTTTGCTATGTCCCAGTCCTAGTGCAATCTGTGAAAAATGATAATAGGACTTACAGCTAGATGCTTGTAATGACACAGAAGACAATGCAATTTTATGAAAACACATTACAACAAATATGTTAAGATTCTATTATATGCCAGGCAGTGTGCTTGGCACTTACTGTCTCTATATGTTAGGAGGTCTCAGGTTAGTAAAATTTACTGAACAAGTAAGAATGGAATTTTTATCTATGTTACTTGTCTGTTATAGTCCCTACAAGTGAATGTTATCTAGAGGAAAATGAAAGTCAGGTGTCTGTCCAATTCTTAACAATGCATGCACCCAAATGTACTTGTATCTATTTACAAAGCAACACCCTTTAAATGCTTCTCCTTGCTTACCGTATTACCTGATAAACTAGTATGAAATTACTACGTTATTGGAAAGTAAACAAAATGGTTGAAATAGCTTAGGCACATATTAATTCTCCTGTCTAGTACTCAGTTTTGTAAATATAAGTAATAAAAGTAATGAACTCTCTTATCCACTTTACTGGATATGTTTTGACAGTTATCTTTGAAAAATTACTGAAAAATTTCCCCCATTTTCTTTATCACCACAACATTCAAAAAGTTCTGCCTGTTTCCAATTGAAATCTCTCCTGTTTTATTAAACCAGCTTCTGCTTGTTTGTGCTTTTGTGTCCACTGAGAACAACTGATCAAAATCCTTCATATAAAACCCTTTATATTCTTGGAGACAGTAATTTCCTGTGAAATATTTAGTTGAAAATTCCATAAACTTTAAGAGAAAAAAAGGGTTGTGGTCAGTTTATACTTCATAAAAGTAGTATTTGAAAGCTTCAAACATGAAGATAGTCACATTTACTTTTCTGTGTGACAAAATAGCTTTACTCCCCTCTTTAATAGCATTCAAGTTTCTTCATAGTACATTTAAATTATTCATTTCCTGTCAAGCGTGGTTAATTATTTGAAAATATGTGCATTCAGAGATTCTTTTTGGCTTTTCTTAATTTCTTGGTAAATCTTTTTGTATTCTATAATTTAAATTTATAATTGTCCCAATATAAATTATCATTCATTTCAAATTAATTTGGCAATTTGATTCTTAAACCTTGATATCTGATTACAGGTAACCAGTAGGAAAACATTTGTGTGAAATACTGAACATTAACACTGTCTTTTAGAGTTGAGTGACTTCATTGCCTGAACAATTTTTTTAAAAGAAAATATCCTTAGCATTAATTTCAGAAGTTCGTACTGTAGTTGTCAGTAATAATTTAAGAAATTCAAACATTTATGCAACACTAAAGGCCACATGTCACTTAAACTGAACCTTTGTATGAGAATCTAGATGAGCAGAACTTCTCTGGGATTGGCCACACATAGTATTAACTAATCACATAATTTGTTTATTCTTTATGTCAAAGGACCTCTTCTCGGCAGTTCTGTGATTGAAGGGGTCTCTGTAGAGACTAGCAGAGTTCTGCCCAAGTGTGTCCTTGGTTTTGGTGAAAGGCTGCCCTCTTGTGCAGAGATGAGAAGCAACTGTTAAAAAACTACTCATTTATCTGATGCAGTTTCTACTGGATTGTAAAATGGAAGTTAATATTATACTTGGAAGTAACAAGTTAATCATTTAAATATACTGAGGATTTACTTTTACTCCTGTTTTTGGATTATTTGCACATTGGCCAGTGTTAGGATTCTCATTATTCCTTTATGCAATTTAGAGCAAAGACAAACTCTTACCTTTAAAACAAGGAAGCAGCTCCCCAATAGGAAGAGTTAGAGTGCTTCCTTTTAAAAAAATAAACATTCTTTTTACTTCTGATTACATAATAATCTGATCAATTTATGAATGAGAACATATAACTAAATGAAAAAGAAGTTAAAATCACTCCTCTGGGTCTGTTGAAGACTATGTCATGGTTTTTTAGCAGTGGAAAAGAGGAAATTTGGCAAATCCTTCATGAAATTAGCACAGAAAAGCAAGAAGGAAATCATATGCACTCTCCAACTTTGTTTTGTTTTTTGTCTTATTTTACCAAGTTTCTAGTTCTATTGAAGAGATAGTACTTCCAAAATGAATATTTGATAAGTAGCAAAGATAGATGGACTTTTCTACCCAATACTTTAATAAGTTTTATTTTATGCAAATGATATCTCATATTCTTTACATTTAGGGTTTTAAAAAATTTTAAAAATAATTATTGTTACTTAGAAAAGAATTAGCTGCGTATTTTTGGGAATGCTTTAAGAGTGGCTAAAAATCTCAAGGAATGCTATTTAAATTAATTACAGTACTTTGTCTCTAACATATAACTCACAGAATGCAGAAGTGAAGCTTTGGTGTAGATTACAGTTTAGAATTCTAGAAGCTCTTCAGGCACTAGTGAATTTTTGAGCCTCGTGTTTTTAGAAGACAAGAATAGCCTGATAGCAAATAGAGTTTCAAACAGAATTAAAACACATGTCCCCACAAAATGTTTATACAGAAAAATTCATAGTAATAGACATGAAAGCCAAAGAGTGGAAAAAACCCAAATGTCCATCAAGGGACATGATGCAATTTATCAATACAATGGAATAGTATTCAACCATAAGCGGAAATGAAGCACTGATGCATGTTACATAGATGAACAGTGAAAACCTTATGCTAAGTGAAAGAAGCCAGAGACAAAAGACTACATACTGTATGGATGCATTTTTTTTGTTCTTCTTGTCAGAACAGGTAAATCTGGAGAGACATAAAGTATCTTAATAGTTTCTTCAGGCCAGGGATGATGAAGGAATAGAGAGAGAGAAAAAGAAAAAGGAAGTGATTATTAATTGGGATAGGGTGTTTTGGGAAGGGTAACAAAAATGTTCTAAAATTGATTATGGCAATGGCTGCTCAATTTCATGAATATACTAAAAACTATAGAAGTTTGTACATATAGGTGAACTTTATGGTATTGGAATTACATTTCAATAAAATCATTTTTTAAAGTAAAAAATAATAGAAAATATCTGGATAGGGACACCATGTTGGTTCTACAAGGTCTTTTATTTCCATGGTTGCTAACAGGCCATCATGTGACATTCAAAAGGCTCCTTATGTGTGTAGTACCCTCCGATAACCTTTCTTAGTTTTAAAGATTTTATGTGTGTTACTTGAATCTGCTTTTTTGTTTTATGAGTTTAATTATTATGAAAAATCTTTTATCAGACAGTGTTTCCCCTCCCAGGACAAACAACTTTGGTGGGGGGTGAAATGTAAATCTTTTTTGTGTTGTTAAAATATTTATTTGAAGTAAAAGGAGCCAAGGGTTGTCCTTTTCCTTAATGGATGTGAGCACAAGCTTTGAGGTTAAGCAAAGTAAGATTCACATCCTACTTCCTGGTTATGACAGGTTGCATGAAGTCTGCTATAAAATGGGGATAGCAGTGCCTTCTTCATGCAGTTGTTGTTTCATGTGTTAAGTGAGATCATGTATTTTATGCATGTTGCAAAGTTGCTGAGCCATGGTGGATATACGAAAAAGATAGAAATTAATAATAATTCTGAAAGAAATCTATTTATTTATAAATTGAACTAGAAGTAATGGCACATGCCTGTAATCACAGCACTCAGTGTGCAGAGGGAGGAGGATCACCATGAATTTGAGGCCAGCTTAGGTTACATAATGAGTTCAAGGCCAGCCTGAGCTATGTAGCATCACCCTGTCTTGAAAAGGCTAAAAAATTTAAAAACTAAAAGTAATCATTATTTAACTAGAGTGTATGAAGAGAAAACAGTGAACAGCTTTCTCAAGTCCTTTTAATGTTAATTAGAGAATTTTACATTGGTCATTAAAAATATGAATATTTATAGAGTTCCATACTAAGATGCATTTTTTCCATCAAAAGAAAAGCTAGATACAAATATGTAAGAGGCTAGTGGAGCTTTTGGGGAATGGGCAAAATTATTCTCTTGAGGTATTATTTTCAAAATAATGGATTTTACTTGTCATAGGAGATTTTTTTCTGCCTTTCCATCACAATTGCAATCAGCACACTACCTGCTTTCAGCAGCAACAGAAACAGCTGGATCACCCATTTTGATGAGGGATTACTCTTCAGTATTTATAGTAACACCCATTTCACCAAGTGGAGCCCAAAAGAAGGGAAAAACAAACAACTGACTTCTCTTATAACAGGTAACTGTTTTCTTTTGTATTAAATTTCCTTTCCTATTGCTCTCACAGGCTTCAGATTTGGAAGCTCATTTCACCACTCAGGGGACACTAAAAAGCAGCCAAACCAACACAGCCAATAGAAATTTAATTTTAAAAATATAAGGCTTTGCTTTTAAAATCCTGTAGAAGCATTAAGCTAAATATTGGAGGATAAAGACAAGCATATAAACATGCAGGAGACCTTGCAATCTGAACAGGGACTATGCTTGAAGTCAGACATGCATAAATATGTGTGTCTTTTCTCAGCGATTTTAATGAAATGGTTAATTCTGTTGTCATGGCAACAAAGCACAGCTGTGATAAAAAGCTAAAGGTCTACAACATAATGCCCAATACAAGGTCTCTAATTCTAAAGCTGATTTTCTTAGCTACAATAGAAGTGATGTGTTTTCAATATCTTCCTAAGCTTTCACATCAAATCCTTCTACTTAATCCAATAAATAGACCAGTAGCATAAAAAGGAATATATGTTTGCACATTATAAACCTTATAAAAGAAGTTTACCTATGTCCAGTCTTAAGAGGGAATCTGGAAAGTAAACACATGCTCCTTCAAAATAATAACCTATTCTGTGTGAAACCTTAAAAATGGAAAATATTCAAATGGGATATCAGGGTAATTATCAAATGCATTATGATCTGACCTGCCAGCAGGAATGTATTATATTTGAGATAATAACATTGCCACTACTACCATCACCAACACAACAGCAAAAGTAATTCAATTTAAAAAACTCACTAGAACACAATAATGTAAGCAGCAAAAATTGTTCTATAGGTGTATTTATATTATTTGATGACTATATCACACTGGTAAATCCACCCCAGGTAGAAGATGCTTTCCAGACTCATAAAGACACACAGAGTCCCTCAGCTTCATTCACAAATCTTTTGTCTCCTCCTTCTCCTCATCCCTTGGAGGTGATCTAGATTCTTGTCTTCTTCATCACCACCTGGTATAGGTCTCTGTCTGACCTGTCTCATCTACTCCATTCTAGGTTCTTAACTCAGGCTCTCACAGTTTCTCCCCTAGATTATGCCACTGAACAGGTCTCTGCTTCACTCTCCACTCAGATGTCAGAGTGATTTTTCTAAAACATAGGTGAAATTATAACTGTTCCATTCAAGTCTTTCAGATTTTCTCCCTGTGCTGCCTGAGAAAAAGAGTTCTTAGCTTGATTAAAAAGGACCTCAGGAGCTAAGGCTTAGTAAGTCAACCTATCTCTTCTGATAGCCCACATCTTACTAATGAAATAGACCTTTTGAAGTCTCTGAATATGTTAAATATGCAGTACATCCTCAAAGTCTGTATCATTTGACAGCTATTTTATTTTTTACTTTAAATGTTTCTTTTTACTTCTCCATGTAATACTCTCCAATTTGTAGTTCAAAGTGTAACCCATATTTTCAAAATGAACAACATAATATTAAATGTGTAATAGCAAAAATTGCTCAAAATTGAAATACTTCATGGTTAGGTAAGCAAGTTAATTAAATTATAACATAGACATAATATGAAAAAATTACAAATTATGCCAGAGATTCACATGCATTGATTCAGAAACATTTTTGTTGCTCTTTTTTTATCTTACTATTAGGTTAAAATATTATATATTCAATGTGGCTCAACTTCTAAAATTTAACATTATTTATGTAGATAGTAATTCACATAATATAAAATGTATACTTTTTTTTAATATATACTTTCATGTACCCAGTATCACAATCAATATGCAGAATGTATATACATACTTTCGTCACCCAAAAGCTTCCCCTGTTACACTTTCTGATAAATCCATACTCCCACCTTGGCCCCATGTAATTGCAAGTAACTTTCTATCACTAGAGAGACAGGTTTTCTTTTCTAGAGTTTTATATGAGTAGATTCATAGCACGTTCTCTTTTGTATTTGCCTTTTTCAGTGTAAAGATTTTGAGATTCACTCATTGTTGTTTGTATCAGTAATTCCTTTATTTTCACTGCTGTATAATATTCTATTTGCATATTCAGGAATTTATCTGTTCACATGTTGATGGGCATTTGGATTGTTCTAAGTTTTTGCTTGTGATGAATAAAGCTTCTGTGAACACTACAGTACCCAATCTTTGCATAGACATTTACTTTCATTTTTCTTGGGTAACTATTTAACAGTGGAACTGCACAATTGATTGGTGTCTTCATCCATTTTTGTATGCTATAACAAGAGACCGAATGGCTTGAACAAACATTTATGTCTCACAATCCTGGAGGCACGAAAGTCCCAGACCATGTTGCCACCAGATTTGGTGTCTAGGAAGGCCTTGCTTTCTGATTTACAGATAGTTTCCATGTTGCTATGGCAAGGGGAAAGAAGTCTCTCTGGAATCTCTTTTAGAAGGGTACTAATCCCATTCAGGAAGGCTCCATCCCAATGACCTAATTATCTTCCAAAGGTAAATCTCCATCACATTATGAGTTAGAATTTCAACATGAATTTTGGGAAGATATAAATTCACTCCATAACTACAAGTATGTGTGTTTTTAACTTCATAGCATACCGCCAAATTGTTTTTCAAAGTGATTTAGCATTCTTTCTGGACTAAGATAGATCCTCAGGGTGGTTTGTTGTTTTGTTTTGTTTTGTTTTGTTTTGTTTTTGTGGAAGAAGGATTCTTTTGTTTTTTCTTTTTTTAGATTTTTAAAATTTGAGTTTATTAGTATTTAGTTTGCATTTCTCTAATGGCCGGAGATATGGAACATTTGTTTCATGTATTTATTAGCCATTTTACTTCTCCTTTTGAGAAGTGTTTATTCATTTCAGATGCCCATTTTTTGACCAGGTCTTATTTTAAGGGGCTTAATTTTTTAGTTCATTATATATTCTAGATTTTAATCCCCTGTCTGAAGAATATCTGGCAAATATTTTTCCCATTCTGTAGGTGGTCTCTTTATTCTGATGGTTGTTTTCTTTGCTGTACAAAAGTTTTTAGAGATGAAGAGAGGAAGAGGGGAGGAATGGAAAAAGAACCTGAGATGTGTATGCACATGAACCAACTCCACACAAGGAATGTGAACTCTGTGTACCACACACATTTACTAATAAAAAATAAAAATTTAAAAAACCAAAATAAGTAATCAATCATATCTGCTGATAAGTTTTGAAATCTTTTGGTTCTTATTTAATTTGCCCTTTAATTGTAATATTTAAAAAAAATTTCATAGAAACAATAACTTCTGTTTTATGTGTGTATATCATAGTGTTACAAAATATTTTCTCTTAGTCCATCACTTCATTTTAATTTTCTTAATAGTTTATTTTAAAAGAAGTTTTATGTGGTTATACTTTTATAAAATGAAAACATTTACATCTACTTATCAAATGCAAAAAAAGAACCTAGAAAATATACAGGGTGTACATCTCTGGATAATCAAAATGATTACTTCTAGGTGGTAGAATTAAAGTTCTTTTTAAATTTTTTTCTGTTCTAACTTTATAAAATAGACATGCAGTACTTTTATAATTCAAAATATTATGTATATGAATAATGTACAATTACAACAAAATTTTAGGTAAGTCTTCATACTGTCTGTCTCGTACAATGCCTAGCACATACTAGCTACCTGAAAAATGTATGTCAATGAATGAAACAGAGAGATAATAATTGAGTTTTCTATTTCTTAGCATCATTTAGATATAGTATCCATTAATTTGGCTAATTTTTTTTGGCTCAGTTAATAGGTTCTAAGGTGGACTATTTAAACACATTAGGATTTGGTGGCAGACAGGGAAGTAGCTATAGCACAGAATTTTGCCTGGAATGGCTAAACCAAAGTAGACTCTTTTTTATACTCTGAGGCCTATGAAGAATTGATGAAACTGAAAAGGAAAGTTTGAGTTTAACAAATAAAGCCTTTTTTCTTTATTTTTTCCTAAAAGAATTCCCTGATAAAAAACATGGGGGACCTCACCCAGGTTCTTGAGATCATCATTTCCTCCTTATTAGAAGGGATCAGATGAGATCTCGAGCCATTTAGAAGTATCTTAATTATTAACAAGATGATGAGCATTCTTTCCACAGATGTTGCCTATGTATTCCTGGGTCATTTGAACCAGGACAACAATATCATTATCCACATAATCAAATCGGATGATTTCATCCTCCGGTTCTAATCTGCATGATATTATTAACCAATTTCCTGTGAAACACGAACTACCAGATATTTGATATATCATTGTTGGTTACTATATTTGGTTACTATGCTTGATTACTGTGTTTGACATATCAGTTTTGGTTATTGTGCTCAAGTCTTTTTTTCTAATAAGGGCAAATATGTAGAAAGAGTGATTGCAAGATGTCTAAAGAACTTTTAAATTTAAAAAAATGTTCTTTCAGCAGATGAGGTCTAGTTACCTAGTCATTCATGTGTAAATAGAAAAGATAATCAAGAAGCTGTTGGGAATTTTTTCTGAATAAATTGAATGGTGACTACCTTTTCAGTAGTGGAATTTCTTTTTTCTTTTTGAGCAAATACTTGAAGGACGGGTTTTTGGGGTGTCAAGCATTTAAGACTAGAGATAAAAGCATGTTTGTTTTAATTTTAGGGTAGCATTCCACAGGGAATGAACTTTTTAAACTTTAGTTTCCCCCTAAATTTTGCTTCCAATTTCTATTTTGAGGGTAAATCACTTCCTATGAGCAGAGATACACGTCTTGACACATTTGGTAATGGCATTGAAACAGAAAAGAACTTTTTGAGTGCAAAAATTAAAAATACACATCATAATCTCTAGCTTTTCCTGACAAGAACATGTTTTTGGGGAACATAAAAAGTTGTTTACTTATTGGTGAGTTCTGAATGCTTGTGTTACACTTAACACAAGTCATTTCTTAATCTGGTCAGTGCTATGCCCTATTATATTTGGTAAATTTTGCTGGCTGGTTTAGAATCGCTGGTTTATTGGACCACTGATTTTCAAGTTCCTCAAAGAAACAAGATTTAATTTTTAAGCTTTCTTGTGTCTTTTCATAGGTGATAGGAATGGTCATATCACATCTGTGAAGACATCATTTGACTGGTTTAGATTTATATGAGAAAACTCTAAAGTGAGCAGCAGTATTTTTCACATAGCCAGAAATCCTTGGAAGAAGTCAATTACCCACTTGGGGAAAGGTAACTTTTACTGTTCTGCCTTTATTTCCTCTAGAACCCTAAGGGTTGCAAAAGAAGGTCCTGGGAAGGATGGAGCAATCTAGGATTCTATCCACAGCAATTGAAAACCAACAAACTGAGGCCTGAAGGTTAATCCCATCTCAGCAATAAATTCAATAATTTTTTTTAGCTTTCTAAATTTGTAAATTAACCTATCAAAGCTTCAATATTCTTGTTTATAAAATGGAGATAATTCTAATCGCTATGCCACTGACTTGTTTTAAAGTTAAATGAAATCAGTAAATAAAGCCATTAGGACAATAGATAACACAATATAGCTCAACAAGCATTAATAATTTCACTATTGTTGTTGTTAGTATTACTGGTATTAATTTTCACTTTTAAAATTATTATTATTTTATTGTTATTTTTTACAGTGTCTGTAATGTTTAGCTACAAAATTTGTAAAGTGAAAAATGTGGAGCACTTCTCTGTGGGGATAATCAGAAGGTGTCCTTGTTTTTCTAGGGACAACCATCACCAGGCATTAGAGAATGTTGCATCCCACCTTTTGAGTAGTAGAAGGCTTTGATTTAAGCCTGCACTTGGAGGGAAAGAGTGCTGTGGGAGCCGGGCTGTGCCTGAGCCAAGGTCCCGGGACACAATGGTGTTTCCCACAGCGACAGGATAACACTCAAGATGACCCAAGGGTTGGTGGTAATCAATTGTTTTATGTGGCAGCCCAGGTCTGTGATCTCTTTTCTACAATTCTGGACCTGAAAAGCTCTGAAATCCAACAGGTTTTCTTTGGGGCAGGGGATAATGTCGTTTGCAAGTTAAACCAACCCAACCAGCACTCATTTAGGCCAAATTCTACATCGTTGCCCTGTGAGACTATTGTAGAGAATTCCTTAACCTTACAGTGAATATTCTAGGCATTAATTGTTAATGCTTTTGTAAATGAGGTGCTGCCTAAAATCTATTGAGGGTATATGTAATATAAAAGGTGTGCATGTTTTCTGAAAATTTGAAAAAATTTGAAATAAGAAACATGCTTCTCCAAACTATGTGGCTACAGGATTCCGAACTATACCTACTCAGAGTCCCTTTGGTCTAGGGAAGTGAGCTGACCCAGTGTCACCCATCATTTTCTCCCTATCCTCCACCCCTGAACACCTGCTCCTTGGGATGCTGTCTCTCTCCTCCATGCAGAGTGATGGAGAGTGTCCAGAGGAAAGGGGGGCCAGCAAAGGCAAGCTCCACAGCCATGAGAGACGGTGATGGTGTCTTGCCTTGGAGAAAGCATACTCTCCTAAATTTTTTGAACCCAAGGAGTCAAATGTAGAGACTCTTTGGACAATTAAAATTTATTCTAAGTAATCACTTCTCCAGTAAAATGAGAATATGACCCCATGGACATAACAATAGGTCTTTGTACTTGGAGTTTTGGATTTTTACCTTGTTTGGGCTTTCAGTTGCGTGTTTAGCTTGATTGCCCCAGTGAGCAGTCTCCACACTGCCATCCACCAACAATGGGAAAGTGCTTGGGACAAACCACTCTGTGGTGATTCTGTTCTTGTTCTTTCTGCTCATCTTGGAAATAAAATGCATCTGATAGGCTAAAAGGTCAATAATTTTGAATCATAACAGATATTTAAGGTCATGTTAAAGAGATACAAGGCTCCTAGGCCTAAGCAAGATATAGATTCTATTAATGAAACATTTCTGATGAATGTAACTTGGAAGGAAATTTGTTTGTTAATGAAATTCTAGAAATAGTGTCAGAGACAGAAATTATTAAAGCGTCATGCATGGCAAGTGACCTTGGCTGGGAGTAATGATTTGCTAGACTGGGATTCTGTTCTCTTGGAAATGCCATCAAACATTGCACTCATCTAAAGACTTCTTTGTTTATTCCTGGTGGGCTTTTTTGTTTTTTTCTGTAGATGAAAAACTATGTTGAGGAGAAGGCTTAAGAGCCCAGGCTCCTTGATTTTTCTAGTTCTTATTGCATGTTCTATTTATATATATTAGTGTTTATAAATGAAGCAATAGGAGTTTGCTGCTAGATGTGGGCTAATGAGAGTTCAGGAATGAGCTAAGAGTCTGTGCCCTGAGAGGGCTTCTCATGGGCAGGAGGCACCCTCCTGAGGCCCCTGCCTTTGCTCACACAGAGCGGCTAGGTGATTAAGTAAAGCTGACCACAGGTGAGTGCTCCTCTTGTTAGATGGGAAATGTACATCTTCCCCTCTAATTCTTTTACCTGAAGCAAAACATCTATTTTAGTACTTTTTATTATTTTCTAAGGTTAGGGTGCATCAGACTAACAATTAGTCACATAAAAATATTTACTAAGTATCTACTATTTTATCCATATAATTCCAGGCCCTAGGGGCATACAAAAAAAGAAAGAAAGAAAGAAAGAAAGAAAGAAAGAAGAAGAAGAAAGAAAGAAAACAAAGAAATGTTTCTGCCCTGGAGAGACAAAACCAGCAAACTTTATACAGGAAGAAAATATTTCTGCAGCTAAACCAGCATAGGTAAGTGTGGCTGATTGACAGGAGAGAGCGTCTGGGGCTGGCTTGGTTAAAGGCAAAGTAGAGGAACATGAGCTGACTTGGTGAGAGGCTTTGAAAACTTGTGAACAGAGAAGACACTTTTGGGTCTTCAGGGGTCAGGCAGGGCCCAGGAAGGGTGACTGGGGCCTGCTGTGTGGGGTGGGGATGGTCTGCTGACCTGAAGGGCTCTCTGTCTGCCAGAAGGGGCAGTTGCTTCTCATTTCAGCTCAAGTGTCCGCAAACTTTTCTTGTAATGTGTCCCATATTCAATATTTTAGGTTTTTCCAGCCATTAATCCCTGTTGCAATTTGAGTATACAACTCTATTACCCACTAAGGTATCTGTAGACAATCTGATTACCATATGGCATGACTATTTCTGTAAAATTGGATTTATAAAAACTGGAGGCTCCAGTGCAGCTGCCATAATTTTCCAATCCCTGCTCCATAGCTGGTGGTTGTTGGATATGAGTTTTCAAAAGGACTTACAAATCAAGAACGGATGTGAAATATTTTGATTTTTGAGATGTTGACTCAAATAATTTTTTTTGTGCCATCTGACCCCACTGTAGCCAATTTACTCAGTACAATGTGATGTAGCCTTTAAGAATCAGTAAAATCTGATAACTGAAGTGGAGAAAAGAGGTTTTCTAGGAAGGAAAAGCAGCATGAGCAGATGGTGAGGGCAGTGGGAAGTGGTGGGCAATTTAGGAAAATGGACACTGGAGGTGGACTGGCTAAGCTCAGTCTCAGCTCTGCTATCTAGCATCTGGGCGACTTTGGACAAATTACGTACTTCACCTCCCAGGACTGGGTTTCCTCATCTCTCCATCATGAGGATTAAGTGAGTTATATTCATGCTAAGACAATGCCTGGCAGAGAGAAATCATCAAGACATGTTAGGGGGACATATAAAAATAATTTAAGACGGTAAGCCAGCTATGGTGGCATACACCTGTAATCCTAGCACTCTGCGAGACTGAGTCAGGAGGATCAGAAGTTCAAACTTTGCCTGGGAGATTTGGCAATGTAATGAAATTCTATCTCAAAGACATAAAGAAGAGTGGAAGTTGAGGATATAGCTCCGTGTGAATTCCTGAGTTCAAACTCTAGCACTGCAAAAAACAAGATTATTTAACCCAGCTAATTATTAGCAAAGAGGGCCAATTCTGTCACCCACTGTACATTTCCCATGATGTTCTGTTATTTGTAGTTCAGACTAACATATTCTACTGAGGCAGACAACTCTCATTTAGTCTAGAGTCAGCCTCCACTCTTGACAGGTCACTCACCCTGCAAACACTTCTCTAGTTCCCAGTGAGGACCGGAAATTATAGAAACATTCATATAAATAATAACTGGGAAGGAAGGAGAGAAAAGGAATAGCTAAGGAAGTCGAGGCTTTGCTAACTGCCCTAGTACAGTCCTTCCCAGAACCTTGTGAGGGAGGGAAGTGCTCAATCCTTTCCACTCTGAGTCTGGATCTGGGTCATTCAGGGACAGTGTTCGGAACTCAGAGCAGATTTCATGTCAAGCTCACACTCATCTTGCTTAGTTGGGGATTGTTTTCAAAATGCATTCTGTAGATCTCGGGTTTAGGAAAGTGATTATAAGGTTCCAGAGTAGATATCTTATCTATCTTTATATTTCTGTTAACTGAATGTATGAATAAATGAAAGGATCAATAAATGAAGGCACTCAAGACCTGGACAACTTCATTCTGATCTGTTTTATCCTTTAAGATGCTACAGAGGGGCTCATATGATCCTATGGGGGAGAAAGTGTTTGAAGGCCACTGCAGTCCACATATCACCCCTCTCAAAATGCATCTGTGACAGCAGCTGGATGTCAAGTATAATATTTACAAAACATATTTTAATGAATAATAAAGTGCCAAGGCTACATTACTGCAGTAGCGTATCTCCTCTAGGCCTGAGCTGAGGCTCAGATATGTACAGCAAATGGGGATCTGTGGGACCCTGCTTCAGGGATGCAGAATCCCCAACACCCCAACAGCACTTCTGAAGTTTACAGTCTTCTTTCCCAGGTCCCTATCCTAAGGGCAGACATCATGTGATATGGCACCTATCTAGGCCAAATAGACAAGTTCTTTGGAGAAAAATAACAGGGTTTTTTTCTTACTTGACATTTGGACTTATATGTGTGTCTCAAGTGAGGGAAGGAAGAGAAAGATTTGGGTTTGGGAAAGGGCTTCTGCATTTGTCCTTTTGTCTGAGGCCCCATAAATATTAGGGCCACCACATTGGATTCCCTTAACAGAAGATAATTCAAAAGGGGAGAAAGCTTTTCTCCTTTTCACCCTGTGGAAGCACCCTGTGTTGTAGCACTAAGAGGAGCTTGAGTTTTGGTGACTGTGATGACTGGCAGGGTATGAACAACAGGACATTAATGATGGAATCAGTGCTTTGGCCCCTCGGGTTTACAGTGGTGGAGCACATGTCCCTTGGACCAGCAGGCCTAGACACAGGTGGATGGGAAAAGTATGCTGCCCTTTGAGACATATGGCAGTCCTTTCATTGTCATTGGAACCTGGGGAAGGGGTGTGCTCTACTAAAAGAAATGACATGGTAGGCTTGCAGGTAAGGGTTAATTAGCCACTGAAATTTATTTCATAATGCTAATGTGACCTCAGGGTGGTGAGGCCTGAGGATATTCAAATTAGGTTAAAATTTATACTGATGGTGCTTAGTAAAGCACAGTGAGCTCAGCATCTTCACCCATGTGAGCAGTGCTCACTAAAATGCAGTCCCTCTTGCAATCGTTCTTTCAAAGTATGCTTTGTAATTCTTCGCATGAGGTTTTCTTAGAATCTATTGTATTAAGGAGCCCCAAATCTGTAATTTCTTTCTAATGAGGCCTGTTAATTTGATGACAGCATTATCAAATATAAACTCTTTGGTCTGTAGGGTGCTTCATAATGAGATGGATCCAGGAGGAGCAGAGAGTTGCCAGCCACATTAAAGAAGCCAGTGTTCCTGACTAAGGAAGGCCTTATTAATGATTTTAGTCCCAAAGGAAGGGACACACAGAAAATCTTCTGAAAGAAAGAAATGGCAATGGTGAAATCAAAGCAACCCAGATGGCCTATAAACAGACTAATTATGTGGAAGACCCAGAAGCAACTCTGAAGTTTCCTCCCCAGCTGCTTGTGGAAGCTGCCAGGTAGCCAGATGCTGGCAGGGTGAACTCACCTTCCACAGGTTGTCAGCAAAATGGTGCTGCCCATTGCAGCAAATGATAGCCCCTCAGCACATTTCTTCATGTAACAAAAGAATATTTCAAATCTTTATGGGCAGAAGTCGGGAGGATTTATAAACCTCTGTATTATGACGTGAATAAAAATTATCATGCATTTTGTCTTTGTGGTTGGAAAGCATAATCACAGAGCACTGGATATATGTATTTGTTCTTGTCTATAAACATATTGTTACATTAAGGAAAGAAAATGTTTCTAGCATACTGTTAACAAATTGTAAGGTAGAGATACATGGCAAAATTTTGATAAATGATTTCATTTAATGTCAATATTTTATCATCTTAAAACTATCAAGCTCAAAGCTTGGCTCAGATGCTGACATAAGATGCTGTGATTGAAATGCTTTGCTCATTCTCTAAGCTTTACCACAGCTCTTGTCACCCCCGACAGGCATCTGAGGGCAAGTAGTACAGTCCTGGCTTGAAAATTGAGTTTGGTGATTTCAGCAGTATTCACAGTGAAGCCATGCGTTCAGATTTAGAATGGATAAACAAGAAAGAAGAGTGGGAAAACAAAAGGCGATGACTTTATATTTAAAACTAATAGACTGATTTAACCATAGCCAAGATATTGTCATTAAAGATATTGGAGGATGTAGTTTAGGGTGGACCTGCCGGTGGTTTCTTAGCTATTTCTTATCATACTTAAGGTTTTCTTCTTTTTAAACTGAGAAGTTTCCATCTTTCTCTGCATTTTTTCCTGGGTGATTGCTAAGTGTTGGTATTTGGATGTAAGTGAAAAGACTGGTACCCTCTAGAAATTCAGGTACTTTGCAGGTAACACTTTTAACTACAATATCTCTCTCAGGAGAGGAGCTTATTTGTGGCAATTCTGCATTCAGTTTTAATGCTCTATCTGGAAATCTAGAAGAAGCCATGCCCTGCTGGCTCTTGGGTTCTTCTGGACTCATACGTAGATGGCTTTGTCATTTTCTCTTTCATCTATCTGTTTCCATAATAGTACAACACATTCTCTGAAGGCAGGGGAGAAGTGGTATGCAGTTTACTTAAAATTTTTATTTGGACTAAAGGATTGGCCTTCCTATTTTTTTCCTTTATACTTCCTGTCCTGTCCATCCGGAAGACTTCACCCAACAGCACTATTCTGCACAACTAATGTTAATATTTAACTGCAATTATAATATTAGTAGTCTTGAGGTAACATTTATTAGACATTTCCCACATGAGGGCACTGTGTTGAGCACTTTATATGCATGATGTCCTTCAGCCTTGACAACAGCACTAAGCACCTGATCCTTGAGAGAGTGGAATAACGGATCGGTCAGCAGTGTGGACAGAGCTAGGTTGCAAGGGTTCACTGGCTCCTCCATCTCCCAGCAGTCTGGGCTGTGCAATTGCTTCATATCTCAGTACCTCAGTCTTCTCATTTCTGAATTGATAATGATAATACTACTTTATTAATAGGATGGTTGTCCTGGCTAAAAGCATGATTTGATAGTATATGACTATACTTAACATGAGGTGACTGCTGTTTATGTATGAGTTGTTATCAATAATAATATTTATGTACCTGTTAACAACTGAGAAAATGGAGGTTTAAATTACTAAGCACTTTCTACAAAAAGATATAGCTAAGAAGCAGAGACAGGATTCAAACACAGCTGTTTGATTCTGGAATTTGCATTCTGAACCAGTCTCTCTACTGTACAAATTCAGTTCAAATGATATTAATCTTTTGTATATCCCCTATGTCTTCCTGAATAGATTTAAGGATGTCTTTATCTATATTTCCATAATATTATCAGATAAATATAATATAGCTGGCCAAGTGGTGCATGCCTATAATCCCAGCTCTCAGGAGGGTGAGGCAGGCGGATTACAAGTTTGAGGCTAGTCAGGCTGCATAACAAATTTGAGGCCTGTCTGAGCTACATAAGGAGATCCTTTTTGAAAAACACCCCACATAATAATAAAAAAGTATATAACCCTATGTATTTCTAGTACTTTTCCGTTATTTTAATACTATATTCTTATTCAATAAGTGTTATTGTTCTCAACTCTATGGCTAAATATTTCTTCAATCTATTCCCTTCTCCCTAGCCCCACTAATGCTGCCTCTTTAGTTGAGATACTCAAAATTTCTTGCTTGAGCAGATGTAACAGCACCCTAATCAGACTTTGTGCTGTCCTATCCTTCACCATACTTTGTCATGAGAGCATCTTAGTGAGTCTGTCTTCTATGCAACCAAAAGTATCTCGCTCCCCCGCTGATAAAATTGCTTGAAACATTAACAGTAAAGCATGTAGCCCAATAACTTCATGATAACTGGGACAGCTTGCCACCTAAAAGTCTTCAGCAATTACTATTTGATCAACAGGGAACTTCATCTGCTATTTAAAACATGATGATGGAGAGTGTTGATTTATAAACATCTCTGGTCTGAATGTACAGATGGTTGACTTGCTCATATGTGAAAGCTAAAGAAGTCTACTCTGTAGAAGTAGAGAAAATAACTGGTCAAGAGCAGTTAGGAAAGGTGGGAGAGGGGACAGAGGTTGCCTAATGGTACTAAAATAGTTTTATGGAAGGAATACGATCTAATATTCCACAGCATACACACAATTTATTATATACTTTAAATAAAGAACTAGAAGAAAGGAGTTTGAAGGTTGATACCACAAATGAATGATAAATATTTAAGAAGTTGCAAATACAAATTACCTTGATTTTTTAAAATTTCATTTTATTGGTATATTTTAGGTATACAATATAATGACATTCAACTTTGGAAATTTGCACCTTTACATAATATCTCTTGGTTCTTATTTTTCCCCCTTCCCCTGCCCTCCCTTCAACCCCTCCATCCCTCCCTATTTACAAAGACTTTC
>NW_004624742.1:465981-503761 GCF_000247695.1 Heterocephalus glaber | reverse complement strand
GTTTCTTTTGCTATTGATCTCCAATTTCATCGCATTATGGTCTGATACTATACAGGGGATAATGTCAATTCCTTTGCACTTACTTAAACATGTTGTATGAGTGAGTATGTGGTCTATTTTGGAGAACAACCCATGTGCAGCTGAAGAGAATATGTGTTCTGATTTGGTAGGTTGGAACACTCTGTAAACATCTGTTAAGTTCATTTGTTCAAGAGTTCGATTGAGTTCCTGTATTTCATTACTTATTTTTTGTCTAGTTGATCTATCTATTTGAGTCAGTGGGGTATTGAGGTCCCCCAATATTATTGTATTTGTGCATATATGACTTTTCATGTCCATTAGTGTTTGTTTTATACAGTTGGGTGCACTAGCATTTGGTGCATAGATATTTATGATTGTCATCTCTTCCTCTTGGATTGTTCCCTTTGCAAGAATGTAATGTCCTTCTTTGTCTTTCTTGATCAGTGTTGGTTTGAAATCCAGTTGATCTCCAAAGAGGATAACTACTCCTCCTTTTTTGGGGGTTCCCATCACATGAAGTATTGTTTTCCACCCTTTAACTTTCAGTCTATGAGTTTCTTTTTGAATTAAGTGTGTATGCAGCATATTGTTGGATCTTGCTTCCTCACCCATTCTGCCAGGGTATTTCTTTTTGATTGGTGAATTGAGATCATTAACATTGGTGATTATAACTGATACATATTGACTTATCATTGTCATGACTTTTTCTTTTTGTTGGATTCTCCCCCTTTGCATTTAATGTCTTGCCAAGCCCAACAGATTCATTCTGCTTTTTTTCCTGGGGTTGTGATCCTCATTGTCTTTTCCTAGGATATTGTCTAAAATTTTTTGGAGTGCTTGTTTGGTATTCATGAAGTTCCTGAGGTGCTCTTTGTCATGAAAATATCTTATTTCTCCATCAATTTTGAAAGATAGTTTTGCAGGGTACATCAATCTGGGTTGGAGGCCGTTTTCCTTTAGGGTTTGGAATACATCACTCCAAGCTCTTCTTGCCTTGATGGTTTGCGTTGAAAAGTCTGCTGTGATTCTGATGACTTTCTTTTGTATGTGATTTGTTTCTTTTCTCTAACGGCTTGTAGAATTTTGTTCTTCTTTTGGGTTTCTGGATTCTTAACAATTATATGCCTTTGTATAGATTTTTTTTTTATCAAGGCTAGTTGAAGTCCTATATGCCTCACTTATATGTATGTCAAGTTCTTTTCCTCTGCTTGGGAAGTTTGCTGCCATCACTTCTGTGAACAGTTTTTTTATGTCATCTGCACCCTCGTGTTTTTTCATTGATTCCAATCAGTCCTATGTTATTCTTCTTTGCATCGTCTAGCAGCTGCTGGGTTGATTTCCCATGGTCCCTTACTATTTTAAAGCAATTTTTCTTTTCCTGGTCACTAATTGCAATCTTATCTTCTATATCTAAATTCTGCCCTCACCTTGGCTCATTCTGCTGTGTAGACTTTCAATGAAGTTTTTAATCTCCTGGAAATCTATTTGCATCTGTTTTATGGATTCCATTTGTTTCCTATGTTGGGATTCCATCATGTTCCTCAGCTCCTCTCCAGATTTATTAATCATGTCTTGCACTATGAGCACAATCTCTGTTGTTATCTAAGAAATTATTTCTGATTTCATTTTTTCTAGATCCTCTTTTTTTGGCAATTCAGGGAGTCCAGGTATTTGAGTATCAGAGTGTTCTACCTCCTTTCCCTTTGGGCCTACTGTAGGTGCTCTGGAACTTTGGTTTTGAGACTTGTTTATGTGTCTTCTCATTTTGATGGGGGCTGGCAGTGGAGTGGGTGTGTGATGCTGACGCCCACGTGGTTCACCTCCTCTGCACTGGGAGTGGTGGTACAGAGGCCCACAAATTACCTTAGTTTGATCACATGTTGTATATGTGTATTGACTTATCATATTGTACCTTGTAAATATGTGTAATTATTATATTCCAATAAATATTTTTAAAAAGAAAAAATGTTTCATTTAGTAGTAATATGGGAAATATAATGTTCTTTGCTTTTGTTGTACCAAATCAAGTCATCTAAATTTTTCAACTGCCTGACAAGTTCCTTGTACATGTGCTTATGATCATGAACATCTTCATTAAGGAAGATGTATTGATTCATTAAGGCTGCTATAAAACACCATAAACTGGGAAGCCACAAACAACAGAAATCTATTTCTCACAATTCCAGAAGTAAGGAAGTCCAAGATCAAGGTGCTAGCAAATTCAATGTATTGCTGAGCTTTTTATACCTGTGGCAAAATGCCTGACATGCACAATTTAAAGGAAGAGAGGTTTATTTGGCTCATCATTTTGAGGTTTCAGTCCAAGGTCTATTGACTCCAAGGCAGAAACATTGTGATAAAGGATGCACTGGGGGGAGGAGAACTGCTCCAATCCTGGCATCAAAGAAGCAGAGAGCAGGGGAAGAGCCAGAGAGGAAGGTAATGGGGCAATAGATGTAGTCCCCAAGGTCAAGCCCCATGACTATCCCCCCAGACAAATCCAGAAATGTGCTCTACTTATCTCCTTGGTGTTTCTTGAGCCAATCAAATTGACAACCAAGAAAATAAATATTGACTATCACACTGAGTGTCTGGAAAGGCTTGTTTCCTAGTTCATAAATGCTGTTTCTCAATGTGTCCTTACTGTGGTCAAAAGGGCAAATCATTTCCCTTAGGCTGTTTTTAATAAGGATACAAATCTCAGAATCTCATTAGTATTTCCTAGGAGTCCACCTGACCTTTGCCAAAAGGCCCCACTTTCTAATACCATCACCTGGAGGTATTCACCTAGGAATTTTGTTATTTTGTTTGTTTGTTTTTTGGTACCGGGATTGAATGCAGGAGCTTGTGCTTGTGATGCAGGCAGGGCATCACTGAGTTAAATCCCCAGCCCTCACCTAGGAATTTTGAAGGATGCAAACATTCAGACCTCAGAAGAGGTTTCTTCTAAACTCTCTGAAATGCACAATCATCCATTCATTAAAACATCACTGCATGCAGAAATTTATCAACTGCCTTTCCTAAATAAATATTTCCTTTGCAATGCATAAAGATTAAGAATACTTCATTTCTCATTTGCCTCAGCATGAAACTTGTAGGCTAAATTTTATTAACTGCTCAATTACACAATCTGGTTAGGGACCATCCTGCTTCAGAATTTTCCATTTGTTATAATTTTTTCAGGTTTTTATTCTATCTGGTGGAGTTGCTTCTTAATCAATATTTGGCTTCTGAAATCATAATGTTTTAATTTTCCATGCCTTGATGATATCTTTTTATACATTTATTGATTTGAATTCTCTTTATATAGGGCCTGTTTATGTCACTTGCCCATTTGTTCTATTGGTGGATGGCTGTTCTATTGGTGGCATTTGTCTCTTTTTTTAAACTTGTTTTTAAGGGTTGTTTTAATATTCTGGACATGTGTGCTGTGTTGTTATATTTATTGCAAATGTATTTTTCACTCTGTAATTTACCTTGTTCATTCCCTTAATAGTGTCATTAATTTCAAAAAATTCATAATTTCAATATCATTATTGGCTCAGTATTCATGCTTTTACTTTCTGTTTATGAAATGTTTGCTAGGATACCCACCATTCAATGCTTTTGTTATTAGGTAGCCAGCTTCTAAAAGTGGCTCACCAGTTAAATGTCACTGGGTTCTGGGTTGCTCACCTCTTCTCTGGTTTTAGATTCCAGGTTTTTCTCCTATGGGACAAAGAATTGAACAAAATGAGCAAAAAGCAGTGGTCAAATTTATTTGAGAAAATAAAAGTGAAGAGTGGAGAAGAAACTGGCTCCGCAGAGCGAGCTTGGACCAAGTGAAGAGAAAAAGAGGGTAAAAGCAAAAATAAAAGTACACTCTGCATCTTCCAAACACATCATGGACTATTGTTGAAAGTTATGATAGCAACCTCTTCATGGTGTGGTGGGTGGGTTCTTTATATTGTCAAAATCTCAACCCATAAGAACTTCTACATAGGGTTCCTGAGAGGTGGTGCTGGGATCTCATGTTTCAGGTTGACACCAGGTCTAGGCCAACTTATTGAAAAGCTTGTGCACACCAAGAGAAACCACAACACCATGAAGAAACAACCCACAACATGGGAAAAAATTTTTACCAGCTGTTCTCCAGACAGAGGTCTATTATCTAGAATATATAAAGAACTTAAAAAAATCAGATCCCCCAAATTTAAAGATCCATTCCAATCCAAAAATGGGCATCTGAAATGAACAGGCATTTCTGAGACAAAGATGTAGAAACAGCAAATAAATATATGAAAAAATGTTCAATATCACTGGTGATTTGAGAGATGCAAATGAAAACAACACTGAGATTCCACCTCACCCCAATGGCTGCTATCAAGAAATCATCAATAACAAATGCTGGTGGGGCTGTGGGGAAAAGGAATCCTTCTCCACTGTTGGTGGGAGTGAAGGCTGGTGCAACCACTGTGGAAATCAGTATGAAGATACCTCAAACAACTAGGACTGGAAGTGCCATTTGACCCAGCTATTCCTCTGCTGGGTATCTTCCCAAAGAATTAAAAGCATCATACCACAGCAATATATGTGCACTCATGTTTATAGCCACACAGTTTGTAATAGCTAAATCTTGGAAACAGCCCAAATGCCCATCAACTGGTGACTGGATAAAGATGTGATTTTTTATAAAATGGAGTACTACTCAGCTGTAAAGAATGAGAAACTAGAGACATTTCTAGCTAAATGGATGCACACCGAGGGCATACTCTTAAGTGAAATAAATAGGACATACATGTGTAAATACCAAATAGTTTCTCTAGTGTGAGAAATAGAAAGTGTAAATAAGGACTAAAATGTATAATAGATGATGTGAAATAGGAAGAAAAGGGGCAAAGGGGGAAGGGGAAGTGGGAGGGGTAGGGCGAAGGGAAAGGAAAAAATATGAGAAAAGGAAAAAATGGAAACAAAGTCTTCGTAAATAGGGAGGGGTGGAGGGGTTGAAGGGAGGGAAAGGGAATGGGGAAAAAATTAAGAACCAAGATATATTATGTAAAGGTACAAATTCCCAATAATGAATGTCAGCATATTGTATACCTAAAATTTACCAATAAAATTAATGAATTAAAAAAAAAGTCCTGGGAAACTAAAAAAAAAGAAAGAAAACCTGCTGGAGTTCTTGAGAGAAGTCCACATGTAGGACTTTGGAAACTGTCCTGTGCATGTGGCGGGGATCTTATAATCAACAGGTCACACCTTCCCAGCCAGCTTTGCCATGCCCCCATCTCCTATCTCATTTTCCTTCCCCAGTGTACAATGTTAGCAAAGATTTGGAGCAACTTGAATGCTGATGGTGAAGTATAAGTTCTAAACTACTTTAGAAAACAGTTTGGCAGCACAAATAAAACTAAACATGAAAAATTCCTAGGATTTATCAATTCTACCTCTGGTTATCCAATAAATCTATGTATCTGTGCATCAAAAGATACATGTACATTTTATAGTACCATGATTTGGTACTATAACCTGCTAATAACTCACATTTTCTTTGATAATAACATAGATACAGAATCATGCCATATAATAGAATACAGCACAGTATTAAAATTGACCAGATTACTGCTACATGCAATGACATAGAAGACTCTTTCAAGACTAATACTAAATGAAAAAAACCAGTCAAATGAATATACATCCCACATGCTCCCATTTATATAAAGTTTTAAAATAGACAAAATTAGCATAATGTGAGAGATTACTCAGTAGTTACCTTTGTGAAGAAAGGAAGGGAGCCCCACAGAGTTTAAGGAATTCAAGGAGGTTTCTTTATTTGGGCGGTGATTAAATTGAGTGTATTCTTGTGGAACTTCATAAAATTATAAAATTATTTGTACTTTTCTGTACATGTTAAATTTTAATAAAATACTGTTAAATAAAGTTAGCACACAAGATAAAATTATGTTGTTTCCCTTTTTTTCGGAAAATACTTGACTCTATTTTTTGCTATGTCTCGTCATCCATGTCTGTGTCTTTTGCTATTTACTGTGTAAACATAAATGCTCAGTTTTAATCCTGAGATAATGTAAGTAGCTACTTTAGGCATTTTTCTTCATATCTTAAATACTAGACTCTTGAAACACAGAAGCAGAACAAATCTTAAAATTAATCTCTTTTAATCCCCTGATAAAGACCTGAAATAAGGCAGTGAGAATAGAAGTAGATGTGGGAACACTTATTTCAAAGGTAGAATTAATGGGGATTGGCAAATGATCGGATGAATGAAGTGGTACAGTTTTTATTTATTTTTTTGGCCCATCCATCATCCACTTTGCCAAATCTGTTAACAGCAGAGACGAAAGACAGGAGGCCATAGGATTTTCTTGATCTGTGTAGAATGTGTGAGTTTCCTATTGATGTTATAACAAAGTATCACAAACTAAGTGGCTTAAAGCAACATAAATATTTATTATTTCACACTTCTGGAGGTCAGAGGGGGACTCATGGGTAAAATCAGGCTATGGGTAGGAGTGTATTCCTCTGCAGAGATGCTAGGAAATAACCCATTTTCTTGCTTTCCCCCCCTGCTTCTAGAGGCTGCTCACCCTCTTTATTGTGTCAGCCACTTCCATTTCCAAATCCAGAAATGGACCCTTGTCTATCTCATATCACATAGCCTTGATGTTCTCTTTTGCTTCTTTCCATTTAGAAAATTCTTTTTTTTTTAACCAGAGCTGGCTTGTACTTATGTTACTCTTGCCTCAGCCTCCCAGAGTGCTGGGATTATTGAGATGTACCAACCACCATGCCCACTTTACAAGGACTCTTGTGATCACACTCATCTCATCTAGCTGATTTAGTATTATCTCCCTATTTTTTAAGGTCAACTCATTACAGTTTTAATTCAGTCTTTGGGCTTAATTCCTTTTGCCATCTAGCAATATGTTTTCAGGTTCCAGGGATTAGGACTTGAGAAAATTGGTGGTGGTAGTGGGGTTGTTCTGCCTACCTTACAGAAAAATAAGGATGAAGTGACTTTTGAACTTGAGGGGTCTTGGGTGAAACCTGGAAATAAACCCACAGAAAGCAGATTAGAGAGATACAGGGAAACTGAGTTCTGATGAGACATTGTTGGAAACTCGGACTCAGTAAAAACTTCAGTGAACAGTACTCTTGGGGTTGTCAGTTGTGAAGCAATAAAACTATTTATTTCTTTTCCTAAACCAGTTTGAGTTGGGTTTTCTGGCATACGAAATTAAGCATCCTGACTTATATTGAGCAGGAAAGAAAAGATAGAATTAGAAAGGAAAGATAAGGAAGAATTCCTTGGAAAGCTAAGTGAAAATCTTGAGGAACTGGGAGAAGGGTGAAATTATATATGTAGAGGAAGTGCAGGTGTGAACTGAGAAATACAAAGAGTTGACTTTAGGCATATTGTATTTAGGTTTTGCATCTAAATATCCATATTCATTCAGCACTGATTTATAGGTTTGAAATTCAGAGAAATGGAGAAGACAGAAATATTTTGTAATTTATAAACTTTTTTCTTTTAACTTTTAACACGTTTTGTTTACAGTGTTCTATGTTTCCAATACTACATAGATCCTTGAAGTTATACACTGCTGTTTTTAGAGGAGAACATAAAATATACCACACTCTTATCTTTAGAAAATTTTCAAAGGTTTTAAGGGTTAGCCAAGATTTATATCCCAAAGGAAGGCATTGTCACTGGCCATAACGGTTGGCCAGAATATGGAATATGGTAAAATTACTCATATCTCAAAAGAGAAAATGAATTGACATTACTATTACCCCACCAACCCTGCCCCATCCCAGCCTCATATGTTGGTTGCTATGGTTTGAATCTTACAATGTTCCACAAAGACTTGTATGCTAACAGCTGAGCAAGCAGCCTTTGTTGTTACTAAAATATAGTGGATCCTTTAAGAGCTGAGGCCCAGGGAGAAAAACTTAGGTCATTGAGGGCATGAACTTAAAAGGGCATATTGAGGTGCCAATCCAATCTCTTCTTATCTCCCTTTGCTTCCTGCCTACCATAAGCTAAATAGACTTCTGCCATGTGCTCCTGCCATGATACACTGTGCTGTTTCAAACCCAAAGCTGTGGGTCCAAGAG
The DNA here is from genome assembly GCF_000247695.1 of Heterocephalus glaber. Next base: position 495,625 of record NW_004624742.1, on the reverse strand, counting down.
GTCATGAAGTGAAACCTCTACAATTATGAGTAAAAATAAATCATCTTTTTTTTTTAGTTGTTTATTTCAGGTATTCTGTTACAGTGATGGAAAGCTAACACATTGGCTGAAGGTTTATCAAAACATCCCAGCCAATAAGGAGGAGGAAATGTCACTCAAATATTGCAAAAAGAAATGGAGTACAAAAATATTCATGAGGTCTTGTCCCAAATCCCTAAACCCTCCTTTCCCATTTTTCTCAAAAGCTATGCCCTTAAAAGAGAAGAAATAAGAATATTTGACCATGAATTTAATTGAACAATTCCTAGCTTCCTCTCAGGTTCTTATACATTCAGGAAATACATAGAAGCTTAAACTTTGCACCAGTCTTAAATTTTAACATACAGGATATGTGTGCTTATTCACATTTATGTGTATGTATATACATATTTGGTGCTTTGTTTTTGGCCAAATACCTGGGTTCCAAGGAACCTTATAAAAGTCTAGGAAAAATGTATTAGCCAGTGTTATTTTTTTAAATTAATTTTATTGATACATTTAAGGTATTCTTGCCATATTTAACATCAGAAAAATTTTCTGTAAGTTCAAATATTTGAGGAAGCTTTCAAGATACCTAATCTGTCAACAGGAATAAAAGGAATAAAAGCAGAATAAAAGAGATCTAAAAGTTTAGGAACATGGGTTAATTAATAATTGTAAATGAGTAATGCCTTTAACTTTTAAATTTTCTTATAGCTAAGGGTCTCATAATTTTTGTTTTCTGACAAAAGAAAAGGCACAATTTGTCTGCAGAGACAAAGATACTTTTTATGGTACTATACTCAAGCAGGGATAGGCCTCAAAGATCTTTGTATAGTGAATATCATACTGGAAAATAAAATCAACTACAATTTTACAAATAACAGGGAAAGTAAATCCACAGAGATCACCCTAGCTATGAGCATCTGTGGGATGAAGAACATTGCCTGAACTAAAGGCAAGATTTAGTGAGGAATCGAGCTAATAAAAGGTGGTAATGTACGTATTTTCTTCTGAAGGTTATATCTTATAAAATATATTATTTAGGACATATTATGGGTATTTGAAATAAATTTGGACAATAAATAACATAAAATTAAAGTGAAATGGTCCCTTCTTGTCCCAAGCCCAGTTCTACATCTCACAAGTTGTTTCTTGGAACCCTTAGTGTTCACACTTCTGGAATTTACCCTCAGCATATTACATACTATTCTCATACACTGAGTACTTTATTTAATCACTTAGATAAAATCTAGTATCTCATCTCCACAGTAGAGGAGATGCACTATTCCTTGTTATCCTTTCATCTTTTCCCAGTGTTTGTTACTTATTAATTTTTATTTCAACCATATAATTAGAATAATTAATACAAAATTCTTTAAATCAATACTTATTGAGCATCTTTTGAATATGAGTATCGCTAAATAAGAAATTTAGAATTTCTACTCATCTGTAAAACCATCTCCTAGACATTGGATATAGCATTGCTTGTACATTGTCAACACAATATTTCTCTATCACATGAACTAGTGTTGTTGGAAGATTATTTCAAGTTCCTTGTTAAAATTAACTTTTCTTACATCCCATTATTTGCCAACATTATGACTATATTGGTTCATAGTTGAGTCATTTAATCATGAGTTTAATGTAGAATTTTTTCTTTGTGTTTCCAGTTGTCTTTTTCTTCTGTCAAATAAATACATTCCTTCATCTTACCATTGAGACCCTTTACTTTCTAAATCACTCAGTCTATGTACTTCAATCATATCTACTTTCTTCTCAAAGAGAACATTTTTAAAAAATTTATATGTTAATTGGTACATTTTAGGTATACAATACATACATTCACATTTATCATTGGGTGTTTGTACCTGAACATGATGTATCTTAGTTCTTATTTTTTCCCCCATTACCTATATGCCCTTCACTCCCACCACCCTTCCCTATTTACATAGACTTTGTTTCCTTTTTTTTTTTCTTTCTCATAATTTTTCCTTTCCTTTCTTCCTTTTCCCCTTCCCCTCCCACCACCCCTCTACCTTTGGACCTTTTCCTATTTCAAATTATCAATTATTCATTTTAATCATTTTCATCCTTATTTAAACTTTCAGTTTCTCACAGTAGAGATACTATTTGGTATTTAAACATGTGTGTCCTATTTATAAATACCCAGTGTTATTAATAAGCAGGTAGAACACATTTTCAATAAATATTAAAGAAAATTGTTTGTAAGAGAGGAGATCTTGACTAATATGTTAATTAATTCAAATCTTTGTAAACTGCAGTAATGTATAAATTTCAATTTATCAATGGTAGTAGACTAAAGAAGGCAGGCTGTAGAAAGCCAGGAGCACACAAAGGTTCTTGGAGCATGCAGAGTGCACCATATGGAAAAAGTACAATATAAATTTAGTAAATAAATAACTTCACAGGCTCATAAATCAGTGTAACTCACTACTAGAGACTATTTACCAGTGGCAAAATGACTTGGATTCTTTCATAGTACAGCAGTTTATAGTACATGTTAGAAGAGTAGTAAGCATGGGTAATATTCAGAAAAAATAATATCAGAGTTTATAAATGCCCTGAATCAGGTAATGAAGGGCTAACATACTCAAAGAGACAGCCAGCCATACATGTGTCCAACACTAATGGTATGATGTGATTTAAAGATGTCATCTGTAATTTCAAAACTTAAAGAGAAAATACATATTATTTCATAAAAGAGGTACCTATTGATTAATAGAACTACAGAAAACATGAATCACCCAGAACCATTAAGGATCTAGTCCAAATTTTTGTTGGCAGGCAATTGGCTGAATTGTGTGCATCTGTGGCTAAGAGGAAAATGTTACAGCTCTGGGTGGATAATAGTGCGTCTAATGGCTTTCCTGTTGATTGGATTAACTCATGGGATAGAAGTAGACCAGATCCTGCCAAATAATAAGCTCATTTCTAAGCACAGTACAGCCCAGACAGAATTATTACAGGGTATTTACTGGTAATCTAGAACCAAGCAAAAGTGAATAATGTATCTCGAAATATGCACTTTTGAGTAAAATGTATAATCCTCAGAAAATGATCCGACAGAGAGAGCATGGCCAAGTCTACTGAGCTACCTTTCCAAATAAACACGTCAGTTCCAAGTAAACATATCAGTTTATGTAAGTCACTTACCTGCTTTGTCTTTTAATTTCTTCACCCTCCCAAGTAGAAATAACTAGCTCATAAAGTTGAAAAGATAGAATGTGATAATTTTATATTTATTTGTATTTTATTTCTGTAGAAATATACTATTATACTGGATATATAAATATATTTAATATGATTATATTTTACCTTTCTCATTATACATATACAAGTGTGTGTGTGTGTGTGTGTGTGTGTGTGTGTGTGTATATATATATATATATGTTTATTGCCAGGATATTTTATTTGGGCAGAATTTGTTATCTTACATTTAAAAGAAAGTCTTGCTCTTCCTACTATATAGAATATCATCTTTCCAGGTTTCAGCTACAAATGTTAACATAGGAAGTTATACTGCCAGTTACTACTATGAGCAATTGACTTCAAATTTAGCAAATGTAGATTTTAACAAGTGGCCTTATGTCTTTTTAAACTATATTTGGGCCGGGGATTTAGCTCAGTGGTTTCACCACCTGCTGCGCAAACGCAAGGACCCGAGTTTGATCCCCATTACCAAAAAATAAAAAATAAAAAATTTAAACTATATTTGAAATTTCTATGCTCATGAAAATATTAATGGTAATTAAATTTATATTTAACTTGTTAAGTGTAAAACTATTGTCTCTATTCTATAGATAAGGAAATTGAAGTTTATTGGTCTAGATAACATATCCAAGTTCATACACTTGACAAGGGAAAGAACCTTAATATCCTGTGTATAAGACAAACACCTACTTTCATATTAGCTGGCACTTTTGAGAGTGAAGAAAGGGAACATGTGTTTTGGGCTATGGAATGGGTGGGTGGATGATTTTATACTCGGGGAAAATACATAAATTCTTTGAGTTTTTTTCCCCCCAATTTATGAAATAGGACTAATAACCCCACATGACCAAATTACTGTGTAGTTAAGTGAAATGTTTTATTTACATTTTAATTTGGACATTTATTTTTGTCAAAGGAATTTTAAAACAATGCTAGAAAAAAATATTTTCATCTATATAATAAGACTAACAGAGTCTACATACTCAAATTATTGTGTGGTTAAATGAGATGTTTTACTTATAATGCAACTTTGACACATTCTGTCAATGGGATTTTATAACAATACTAGAAAAATTTGTTTTACATTTAAATAAGTAACATTTTTCTACAAGTAATGTTTTTCTGTAAGATTATACAAAATCAATGTAAATTTTGAAATCATTTCATTTTAGTGACAAGTCTGTCCCTGGGGTATTTAATGTAAAGTAAACTTTGGCTCATAATACTTTATAACATCTTAGTTATTGAGGTTTATTATTATTATCAAAATTTTCTATTTACTATAAAGTATAACTGATCAAATGAAATCTAGCATAAACATATTTAAAAGGAAGCACATTAACGGTGTTATTTAATCCATTATTAATGAAGGAACCAGTAATATTTATAACTAGATCTGGTATAAACATTTTGATCTTAAAATCACAGTGTATAAAAGAGACTATACGATTTATATTCAAAACCTTTCTTTGTTTTGTAAGGTTTCACATAGGTTGTTTTTAAATTAAAAATAAAATACTCATTCAGTGAGGCAATTAGATATATTGCATCATGTCCTTTTATCCTGCAATGACATTAGAAGCTATGCATTTCTTCAACAGCAATTGTACAGACTAAGAAGGTGAGTTTTGATTGTCTAAGGGCACAAGCAATTAAGTGGCAGCAGCATGTACTGTATTTATCTTTTTACAATGGTTAAAGACAGGAGTATATAAGATCACATGCAGTTGGAATCGTAGTTGGGGGGGGCCTTAGGAGAAAGGTATTGACTTGGGTTTTAAGTTGTAACAAATGCAGGAGCTCACTAAGGGTTCTGTGCTGGTGGAGGAATGCGATGGGTTACTCATGCTGGCAAGTCATCTAGGAGAGGTGGGGCACACAGAAGGTGGGTAGGAATGAGCCATGGCTGTCTGTACAGAGCAAAGCTGGAGAAAGTCTGGGACATGTGCGAGGGGTAAAATTGTTAGATATTGTAATTAACTGGTAGGCAACATAAAATGTAGGGGAAATAACTATTTTGACTTTGGAAACCAAGCCTGAAATATTTAAATACAGAAAGTGGAGAGGCATTCAGAGCTAAGTGCAGCTTGGAGGTAGAGATATTGGCATTATCTGTGCAGAAGAGAAGAGGTCACTGCAGCCTTTGGATGAGAAAGGGGGAAGAAATATTAAGGAATATTTTAAAATTCCCTTTTCTCAATTGTTTGTGTAGATTTTAAGACTTGCCTTTTACTGTCTTGCCTCAAATTAGTAACTTGAATAACTCAGGCTCTTCCTAATCACTTGACCTTGGCTCTTCTTGTTTTATTTCTTCTCTCTCCACGTGGTTGGATCCTTCCCATCTCTGAGGGCTTACCTGCCTACTCAGTGAAGAACAAGTGCCCTTGTTTCTATCTCTGTGGCTGCCAGAGCACTTACCATAACAATTTTCAGTTTATTTGCTTGAATTTTGTGTCATCCACTAAGATGTAAGGTAATAAGGGCAGGAATTATGTCTGACTTGTTCATAGTTGAATCATCATAAAGGAAGGCACTTACGATTTTTGAATCAATGAATGATTAAAATGCTGATTCTGAATTCTAAAGGGCTTTCCCCTTGCTCCTGCCTTAGTTATCACCAGCTTTTCTCCAGCTAATTCCAAGCTCTTGTGATTTTCTGAACATTTTAGTCTTTTTACACCCCTGTGCTTTCTCTTATTTTCACTGCTTGAGATGTCCCATTCACATTACCTATTTAGGAAATTCTTTTATAAGCTCAAAACTTGACTTAATCATCACCCTGTCAAGAGAGTAGGCTTTAGGTGTTCCTTCTCCCACAATTGCTTTTCCAGCACTTACCACATATGACATGAAGCTGTTACATACCTATTTCCCTTGTGCACTATAGGTGCCTTGAAGTTAGGGAGTGTTACGTTCTGTTTGTGTTCCCATCAAATCCATATATTGTAATTCTAATTCCCAAAGTGATAGAATTAGGAAATAGGGCTTTAGAGGTCATTAGGTCATGAAAGTGGAGCAGTGATAGGTGAATCTGTATAAATATGCTCCGAGAGCTTACTCATCCCTTACCCTCTTTTTTCACCAGGTGAGGACACAGTGAGAAGTGTCATCTGTGAGCGTGAAGGCTGCTCCTCGACAGAAACCAAATCAGCTGGTGCTTTGATCTTGGACTTTCTTGCCCTCTAGAACAGTGAAAAAATTATGTTTTTTCTAAACCACCTATTTTATGGCCTTTTGATATAGCAACTCAAACATTAAAACAAGGATCATTCAATATTTGAGTTTATATTGTCAGCTCTAGTCAAGTACTTGGTATATGGAAGTAATGTGATAAATATTTGCTGAATGAATGAACAGCTGGATGAACAAAGGGGAGAAGGGCAGATGGAATATTAGACATAACCACCGGGATCTAGAAACATATCTAATCATCCAACTGACCTCTAACAAGTTATTTAGAATCTATAAGCACCAATATCTTCACTCGTTTGGGAAAAAATGATAGCAACTACCTCTGATCCTTGTAACATTTAAATGAAATAATATATGTTGCATTAGACAAGATTCTCAAGAGAAACAGAAACAGTAGAATTTAATTAATTAGGAGATTTTTGAGGAATTGGCTCATACAACTGAAGAGGCTTTGTGAGTCCAAAATTTGATAGGGTGGGTCAGCAGGCTGGAGACTTGGGAGAAAGTTATGGTTCAAATATGAAGTCAGTCCAATGAGGAATCAGAAAGAGCCAGTGCTTCTGATGGGGTCTGAAGGTGGGCGAATTCCTTCTTCCTTGAGGAATGACAGCATTTGTTCTAGTAAGGCGGTCAGCTGGTTGGATGAGGGCCACACACATTATAGAGGGCAGTTTCCTTTACTCAAAACTCTACTAATTTTTTTTTTTTTTTGTATCAGGTATTGAACTCGGGACCTTGTGCTTGCGAAGCAGAACCACTGAGCTAAATCCCTGGCCCCAAAACTCTACTAATTTAAATGTAAATCTCTAACCAAACTACTTTCAAAGAATCATCTAGACTAACACTTCACAGACTATCTGGGTACTGAGGTCCAGCTGAGTTTGTGATAAAATTCCCTCCCTACCACACAGATAGAACATTTTATAGCATCTTAGATATTAGTTATGAAATCCTCAGTAACCAGACTCTAGTCTGGTCCTGTGTCCCACTCAAGCAGCCATGGGTATGTGTGTGTTAGGGCTATGATTACCCTGGTCTTTTGCTGGGTAGAACAATGTGATTTTCATACTTCTTCTATTCTGAGTTTGTCTGCAGGCCATGCAGGCAAAATTGAGCTATGTTTTCTACAAACAATATGGATAAGAAAATCTTTTTAGTGCAAAGTAACAAGTAAACACAATAGAAAGAAAAGTGTACAAAGAAGAAACTAGTGCAAAATCAAGAATCATCATGGCCTTACTCAAGACCTTGGTCACTCTTAGTTTCCCCCAAGTAGTTCGAGGAAAGAGCTAAAACATCATGTCTACTCTTTCAGATAAAAGAATCCAAGAGCCATATTTTTTCTTTCATTTCTACAAAGAGAGTCTCTGCCTCCAGTCAGAGTCTTGGAGAAGACTCAGTCACATATAGGAGGTCATTCACAATATTTCATAACACAGATAACTCCAATGACAAACTCTCATTAGATCCAGGTAGGGAGAATACATTATGATGGGGTCCATGTAGCTCTGGAAAATTTCGTTTCCAGATAACTGGAAGTCTTTTCTAAGTGCTATCACTTCCAACAGTTCCTTCCATGCCAATAATGCAAAGGAAGGAAGTTCATATGAGTCATAAATATCACAGACTTCTTTAAGGAATAACATTAAGTGATGGATGTCTCTTAGAATAAGAATTGCAGCTTCAGACAAGTGGACATTTCTCACTTGTTTTTGCCCATTGACTGTTACAGAAAACCTGGCTTGCTTCCTGTGGAAGATGCATTTTGGCAGACTAGAGCTGAATTCAATAGAGAAAGATTATAAGAGGGACAAAAAATGAAACACTTGAAGAAATACACCTCCATGCCCCTCATTAGATATGAACTAATATTATATATGTATTTGAGTAGAATTCACTGTAGAACTAGCCAAAAACTAATCTATCTAAAAGTCTAAATCATTGACATGAGGTTGTATTTGCAAAGGAGGCAAAAAAAGACCATGTTTAAAATGCTTTATAGTTTTTTATTTGATATCATTCAATCATACAATTTTGTGGTAAATAGCATTTCCAGATCTTGAATTTGTCATAGAAATATGCCACAGGATTACTTTCTGATTTACTACCTCTAGACTCATATGAAAATATTCCATGATGAGATAAATGAATTTAATAGTGCTATTGATTATGAAAATAGAGAAACAGAAAATATTATTTATCAATATCAGAAAATATATATTTTTATTCCATTACTTTTGATATTAAACATAAACACTAAAATAGAAAAGTAGTCAAACTGGTTTTTCACATTGAATGTATTTTATCAATACTATAGTTTTCATTCTTGAATAATGAAGTACATGACTCAGCACTATATAATTTGGGCTTTGTTTGAACATTAATTACTATAATCATGAAGGTTACTATTAAAAGCAGAGAGCAGATCAGAGCACAGGAAGACTGGCATTAACCAGAGCTCCATCTTAACATCTTATTTCACTAGGAATATGGTTTAAATATTTAAAGAAGAATGTTGTGTGGTCCATTGGTGAGCAGTTTGGACAGCTATCTCAGGGATAAGTAGTAAATAGTATTTACTTCATAAATATTCTCATTTTTAGCATCCAGTACCAAAAAGAAGCCATTTTGGTGAAGGGGACCTTAATATAGTTCTACAAAACCTTTTTAAGCCTTTGTTTCCTGCCATACTAAATAATTATTTGATTTTTCTTCATTTGTATTTTACGGAGCTAATTACATTTTCTAGGAAACGGTATAAAAATTAAAGGTAATTTTTAATTATAAAATGTTTCCTTGGAAACACTATCTAGTATGCTAAGGTGTACTTTGTTCCAAAATACTTAATTTCACTTACAATGAAAAATTAAAGATGGAGCACTGCATAGAGCAATTTGGAAATTGTCACACTAATTGCCATGAAAAAGTTAATTTTTCACAATAGACAACTGGCGGTGAACATCCAATTAACTGCTACACAGTAATTTAACAGCCATCCTGAGAAAAGAATTATTTCATTTTATGACCAATAATTGGTCACTGGCACTACACATTTTTTATATTTAGAAATTATATATTTTTAATTCAGAAAGAACACAGTGATCACAATTTTAAAAGATCAGCATATGTAGGTGACATCAAAGTTCACAGCAACTGTCTTGCAAATCACCTTAACACACTGGTTTCACAGCTAAGGGTAAGCCTCTCTTTGGTTCATAAGGTGTTGTCCTGGAAACCATTTTGATGCAGTCGATAATAGGGCAGACACTGAGACAGAGAGTACAGCCTGTACACATGTCAGTAATGGTGGGCAGGTGGGTTTCTGGATCAAACTGGATAGCCTGTAAACAGAAATAAGGAGTATTAATGCTACTGCCCACCAAGGTCAAGAATGTCTCCATTTTAGCATCAACATTTTCCTCTACTGTAGTGGAACTGTACCCTGAGAAAACTAGTCTAGCACCTTAATGAAACTATAGCAACAGCTGAACCGGTGGGAAGAAAAAAAGAGAGAAACAAAATCCTTTTAAATTAAAAACACAATGTTTAAAATTCCTCAGAGGCATTTTCCTTCATTGTGTGTGGAAATGTTTCATAACACAGTAGCCCTCCTGTTTTCTTTGTTCTGCGCACAGCTCAGCTCTTGCCAGTCCTAGCAGCATAGGGTGTTCTCTAACCGAAGATGTTGGTGTGGTTTCACACATTCTCCTTTCTCTTCTCACACATTTTGAGGAAAACTGTTACTCTCAGATGGGGCAGTGAGCACATCTGATTGGATTTCAAATAATGTATGCAGTTTTTAGAAGAAAACAGTTGGCAAAAAGGAACTTCTTAAGTGGCACTTTGAGTTTTGAGTACTTTCCAGCCAATTTTAGCCATTGTGTCACCACGAAGAGGACAAAGCACTAAATGGAGGGACAGGACAGCTGGAGTCCAGTCCTAGTCCTGACACTCCTTAGCCTTGTGAACCAGGGCAAGGCCACCAGTTGTGAAACTGCGCAGGATTTTGGGAAATGTTTCCTTCCTTCCTTCCTTCCTTCCTTCCTTCCTTCCTTCCTTCCTTCCTTCCTTCCTTCCCTCCTTCCTTCCTTTCCTTCCTTCCTTTCTTCTCACCTGCCTTCCTGCTTCCCACATAAAGCAATCTAGAATAACCAATAAAGATAACCAGTGTGAAATGACAATTGAGATTTTTAAAAAATATATAACTTATAATGATTATGTATGTGTAAGAAGCATTTTAATAGCAGAAACAACACACAAATCCTCCATGGAAGATACAGACTTTTCTACCCAGAAAGGACTATGAGAGGGACAGGTGGGGGAGGCAGAGGGCACACAGCAAACTCATCCAGTCTCACTTGCAGAAAACACACCACACTCCCACTGAGACTGGGCACTAATTTGGAGTGTCTAGGTGGCAGCTGACAGAAATTAAGAGGTGCAATAAGTGTCTCAGCCCATTTTCTCCTTGAGGTCAAGTCTGAAAATGTTATATTTTCAAATAATTTGCTGACACGTGTTTTCCCATTTCATATTTGTGTTAAATCCAATTTAATATACACAGTCATCCCTCGGTACCCATTGGGGATTAACTGCAGGACCTCCTGTGGATCCATGAATGTTCAATTCCTTTATATCAAATAGCATAATATTTGCATTTAATTCATGCCTATCATTCCCAAATCATCTCTAGGTTACTTACAATAACTAATACAAAGAAAATGCTATGTGTAGTTGTTATACTGTATTTTTAGGGAATAACGACAAGAAAAATTCTGTTTGTGTTTAGTACAGATGGAATTTTTTTTCCTGAAGGTTTATGATCCAAGGATGATTGAATCTATGGATATGGAACTTGTGGACATGGAGAACTGAATGCATTTATTTTGTTGTTTAAAAAATTCTCAAACAAAGTTACATGTAATCATAATTCTTTTCTACTTTTATGGGCATAAAAGAGAAAATGGTCTTTCCAGAGTAAAGCAGAATGGGTTGCTTAATATACATTTTTGTTTTTTAAGAAAACAATCATATTTGAACAAGAAGTATATCTATAGCAAATTTTAAGATAATTTGTCCACAAGAATTGTTAAATTTGTAAAACATTTTAGATTGCTGATTAGATAAGTAAAAATAATTTTCTTTTTCGCATATCTTTACTTTGTAAGTGGAAATTCAATGAAGTTATCGATAAAAATGAAAGCACTTATGCTTAGAAACATTATATTGCCATAGTAAAGAATTTGAACTGGAGAACAGATATAAAATGATCATAATTCTAATCAAGAAAGACTATCCAGGAAGCAAAAATAAAGATATAGACAGGATCAAACTCAAGAAAAGGAAGTCAGGTTGACTATTGTGGGAATGAAGTTTTGGTGAACTTCGCACTTGAGCCAATCAAGGGTCTACCATAGAGCTACACAGGCACCCTGACTAGGACTTCAGTTAGGGTAATTTCAGTAGGTTTTGAAAAACTGAACTCAAAAATTCGCAAGATAAATTTAGGTTATGTAATTGAGAGGCCTTGTGTCCAATTACATGTGGAGTGAGCATAGGATGGCTGTTAGGGGGCTTCCAAGATTCCAGATATCATAAAAAAAGAGTAATAGGTTGTACAAGGAATTAAAAACTTGGGGAACTTTATCCTTGTCATTTTTCATAGCTTATTTAAAGTGCACACATTGTGAAATATTTTTTAGGGACTTTTTGATATCTCTGGTGTCTGACGATATTGATCTGGAATATCTCCCTCCAACCTTTTGTCCACAAATTCTTACTCATCCTTAAAGGTAGATCTCCAGATTCATCCATTTAGATTTGCAGGAGTTAAATGTTGAGTACTAGGCTTCATAAATTCTTATTTTCCCTCAAAATTCAATTGATATATCATATTCTAATTGATAATTCAATGATGGCAATGGTTGTGTTGAGTTATATGTAAGTTAATCAATAAGACCTGGATATAGGAGTTACACTATTAGATAAAGCATTTTATAATCTTTGCCAAATTACTAAATCTTGGTTTTCTTGTATATAGAAAGGAATGTTAGTTACAAAACCATTTGAGAAGATTAAAGACATAATTTGTGTAAATATATTAGGATTTTTCTCTAGCATACACTTATTCCTTTATGTATTTTCCCCTATAATAGTCCCTCTATTCCAAACTTCTGCTTCTTATTTTTTGTTTCATTATTTTTGGACAATAATATACTGCATACATTTCTATGAAAATTCTCCATTTTAGAAATTACTGGCAAACTGATGAATTAGCTTTGGGAAACACGTTATGTAATTTGTTGGAGCAGCTTTATTATCTGTGACCAGAACTGTCAAACCCACTATTGGGATCAGTATTGTAATTTCCACTGTAAAACATGGGACACATTGCAAAATACGTCACTTGTAAAATAAAAATATAAAAGCGATTATCCATTCATCAGGATAATGGTTTTTGGTGTGATTTTTTCATGAAAAGTTGATAGGTCATGAAGGACAAAAATATGATAAGGAAAGCACCATCCAGGACATCCTTGTCTACAACAGAAACAAATGCAGTGTCTCTGGTGACAGATATAAAGAAAGAGGGCTGGAGCCAAGGAATATGACAGAAAACTAGATGTGATTCATTACATGAAGGACTGTGATATAAAAAAGAAAAGCTTATGGAATATGTTGCAAAATTGTTTTCAATGTCACTTATCATGATGCTTATTAAGTATTTCTATTTAATTGACTCCATGTTATGAATATAAATCTGCAGCACCCTTCTTCATGTCTTTGTATTTTATAGGACATGCCAAGCTTTTGTAGGCTATTGTTGATACTTAGAAAAATATGTCTGAGATCATGGAGAAACTCACATCTAGATTTGGGATGTGAAGATCACTGGAAGAAAATGTATACTATCTTAACCACTATTCAAGATAAAGCAGCAATAACATTCATATTTAATTAATTAATCTTTTGAAAACAGTTTTAGGACATTAGCTTGTTCGTAAGAATTATTGTCACTAAAATGTAATTACAAAAGTTTTATATTAATTTTATGATTTTTCTGTTATAGTCATTTTCATTGTCATATAAAGACTTTAACATGGTATTCTAAAATTATAGTTCTGTGTAAATTAAAAAAAAATTATACTTCGAAGACTTGTAAACAAATTTTAAAATTAACTGAAGATTTGTACTTTTTAGGTTTTTTTTCTTTTAAGGCCAAAACGTCAAAGGAGGACTTTCCTAATCTTTTCTAATGCATAATTATGATTTTTTTTCATTAAAATGAACCTCATTGCCTAGGTTGTGCTAAAGCTAATCCCAAGGTGGGAGCTCTAAATTCTAAGACTTGAAGTATAGTATTAAAACCTCAACACATCATAGTTGTAAGATTTCACTTTTTAAAGATGAGATGCTTTGTTATTTAGGTAGAAAGCTCCATAAAGCTTTTATAATTTCTTGAAAAGATCTTATTTTTAGTTTTATACTTTTACATTTTTAATAAAATAACATTGTTCTATAGTTTTAACAGTTTTTAGCAGTTTAAAGTAAATTTGAAAATTTGAAAATTTGTTTTCTCTAAACTCCATATCTTAAAAAATCATTTTTACTTTCACAGCAAATCAGTTCCTTGAGGCAAAATTTATATTTAATGTCAATATTATAAGTTCCTTCTAAATTTATTTCAAAAATTCAACCAGTTCAAGGTCATAGCTGTGTCGACTCTAGGAAAACAGCAGTCTAATGAAGTAAATGTATAATGAAATAAATGAAGAAGCAAAAATCCAAGAGAAGTCCATATGACACATTTTGAAGAGGACGGCCCGCCCTGAAGGAGTGGAATCACTCCTTTCTGTTTTTTGCCCAATGCCAGAATCTTAGCTGAGGAGTGAGGATCTGGACTATAACTTACTTCATGTGGCAAAAATACATCTCATTGGCTTTTCCAGATATGAAGGCATTCCTGGGATACAATTCACAACCAGTTGGTAGGAAAGTGCTTTTTATTTTTTACTGTAGTAAAAGCCTGATTAATATAAAATGAAAGAGAATTCTCTAATCAAGTACTTTCAGAGTAATGGCAATAAATGGTAGTTCTCTTTTCCCTAGGTACTAAACATAATACTTTCCTAATACTCATAATTTTGTGTGAATATCTCTTTTCCCTGAGGCTTCTTCCTCCAATTTTATGAGTAATGAAATGATAGTAAAATAATACTATGGACCTAATAGTGGCACAAATAGTGTAAGTTATGGCTTTCCTAAAAAAAAAAAAATCTGTGCTATAAAGGTGAAAGAGGAGAAAAATGTACTTCTGAGAAGAAACAATACTTGTCACATCTGGTTTGAATCACACACTTAGCAACAGAAGATGCCTTCTGCCCCCAAAATCAGAAGAAAGCTGTTTCAAAGCATCTTAATTCCAGAAGATCTTTACCTGGTAGCCAGAGTCATTGCAGGTCATGTAGCATTTACCACAGTTGATACACATTTCTTCATCAATTGTAGCCACAACTTGCTCCATGGTGCTCAAATCACCAAATGCTCCAAGGTACTGCAGTGATTTTCCAATTACATCCTAATAGGCAGGCATTGAATTATTCCCAGTGGTTATTTTAAAATATTTCCATGTGGTAATTTGTTTCTATGAGTATTATTGTGAAATACAATGAGTGTTTAAACTAAAGAAAATTTATTACATTAAAAGGTAAATTATCCGAAGTTCCCTTTAAAATACACCTGCTTGCTGTCATGGTTACCTCAATGTCCTCAGTTGATTCAAAATATTTATCTTTCACAGTCATTTTGACTTTGAGCAGAGCCAGAAGTTGTACAGTGCCAGATCTGATGGATGAAGTGGATGAGGACACACAATGTTTTTACCAGCCTGCCTTTCCATTGGATAGCTCCTGAAGCAGGATTCACCATATTTTTTATCATACCTCATAAAGACACTTATGAAAAAGGAGTACCGGAACTGCTTCAGAGAGTGGCAAGAATGATGGGATAAGTGTGTTTAAAGTGTGTGTGGGGGGTATTTTGACAGGGATTAATGGCAATGCATCTTTCACTGTAATAATTTTTTTAAAAATTTAAACATTCATCATAAATTTTCATCACTCCTTGTATATAATGTTGCATTATGTTAACAAAAGAGACTCTGGGTATTATAATTTCATAGATAAACTCTCTATAATAATCATCGCCTAAGTATTTCTGAAATACAGGCAATATGTGTGCTTAGAAATATAAGACATAATTAATTGCTTTTGAGAGGATTTTTACCTAATAACTTAAAATGGAGTTTTCATGGACAGAAAGAAATACATAATACTCCTTTCAGTTGCAGCAGCTTACTTTTTCTTACTTTTAAACTTTGAAGTTTCCAAAAGGAAGCTAAAATGACAAAAGTTTATGCACTCCTATTAAGCTGCTAGGGATAAGTGGACTAATGATATGAATATTATGAATTTATATCAATGTATTTGGATTCTAAATTTTCATTCAGAAAGGTGCTTTGATATTACACTCACCTATCTTGTCTTGAAGAATATATTTCAATATTTGAAAATTCTAATTTATGTTAATGAATTGATTGATCTGATAGTTAAATCAGATAGATGCTCTTTTACTTTTAAAGAACTGGAATTTTCTTCCTTCACCACTGACGATCTTTCAGGCAGTTACACATCCCTTTGCTCTCCATATCAATTGGAAGTAAGCTGAATATGTGAAGCACAGAGGGTGTTTCATCAACAATATGAAACATTTTGTTTCGTGACACATTTTGTGAAGAATGTAACAATGTTTGTCAAATTTGTATGTTGTCGAGATTCTCTGCTTTTGTTTTTAACTTTTGAAATGAGAATCTTTTGTTTGAATTCAAGGTCCATGTTCCTTCCAAGAGGTATGACTCTCACTTAAAGCCATCTTCCTATATTCTCTTTGGTATTCTATTTTCTGCATTTCTTTTTATGACCTTGGTTACTCTTATTTACTTTTTTTCCTACTTGAGCTCTACATGACAATATCCTCCTTACCATGAGCTTTCAAACTGAGACACAGTTTACATTATTTATACCGGAGATAGAAAACTTCCAGCACTCTCTCCCCTACTTTCTTTTCCACGTGTCGAAGTTATAATTTCAGCTATTTGTAGGTGGGCACTTGATGTCCAAATGAGTTTCTGCATTCTGAGTTGCTCTCAGAAGCTCAAGGTTTACATTTATCAGCTGCAGGATGACTATTGTCACCGGAAATTGGTACTGTAAACTTCACCACTCACCGAACTCACCAAGAACACAAAGCTGGATTTTTTTTTTATATTTCTTCAGTTTTTTTTATTAGAATTAAGATTTTTCCTATCATGGAGACTTAAAATTTCAGAGTTATGTTTCACTGCAATTTCTCTCTGCTCCAATGTCTCAGGGGTTTTGGGGGGGGGTGGTTGGTACCGGGGATCGAACTCGGGTCCTTGCGCTTGAGAGGCAGGCAGCGGAACCACTGAGCTAAATCCCCGGCCCTTTGCTCCAATATCTCATCTGTTGTCACATTTTCTGAGTTCTGGACCTGCAATATCTTCTGAATTCTTTTTGTATGTCTACCACCATCTTCAAATTTTGTTCATTAACTTTCACCATTTTTAACACAGTTGTAAGATCGTGCTTGAGTAAATTTCATTCTCACATGCTTTTGTTTCCCACTCCAGCTTGAAGAATGGTCCCATTTTAATCGAGGTTATAACTTTCTCAGTGCTCTACTGAAAATTTGTGGAATTAAATACAGACTTACCATGTTGACATTTTAGGTTTCCTACCAAGACGTCCTTTATTTATCTTATTTTTTACTTCCAAACACTATGCACTTCAGTTACTGCTGGATAGATACACTTTTCCACTGATTCATCTGAAGGTGACCTGACCCAATTTTATTCTAAATCCTCTCTATAAAATACCCTTTCTTCCCACCTCCACTTTGAAAAATCTTATATATCTTTCAAAAATATATCAAATGTCACCACTTCATGATGATTTTCTCAATCCTTCCTTCTCCTTTTCTAACTAAATGTTAAGACGTGAGATCTTCCTCTCCCCCCCCACACACACCTCTTTCTTTCCTGATAGCCTATGATATTTTAGCTATTATGTGGAAGAAATGATTGATAACAGATACTTCTGAAATGTTTACTATATTCTAGGCCAGTGCCATAATTTTCCTCCTGAAATCTTATTCATTTTATGGATGATGAGGTGACTGCCCTATAAGATATAAAATTAGGTAAGTGATGAAGCAGGGGTTCAAACCAATGCTGCTTGATTTAAAAACCATGATCAGAAGAACTCTGCTATGCTGACTCATTCATTATTCTCTATTTAAAATATTTTGTTTCCTATTATAGATATCATCTACATCTAGTTCCTTGTGTTGTGATTTTTTAGTAGTCTCACCTTTGTATCATGTAGTGTTTTCTTGTTCCTGTAGGTCACTGAAACATATGGGCATTCAAATATTGGTTGAAATAAATACATCTCTTATATAGCTATGTATTAAACATAATAGTAGGGATATAGATAGGGTAGTAACTGTTTTACTGAACATTTTACATATAGAGGCTAGTCAAGGAATCTGGATATGTTTAATATTTTCTTATAATATTTTAAAATATCAAATGAATGAAGCAAATATATGGTTATGAAAGACTATGTATGACAGAAAATAATTTTTCAATCTAGTAAATACATAATTCAAAACTGTTGTTTTACTGAATCAGATTGTGATGACTGAAATAAACAATAAATATTAAAAGTGACTAATTAGAACCCTCCCTAGATAGACATAAAACTTATAGAGCTTTTGCAAAAGAACATATATGCCTCAGAGATTTTATTGTAAGAAATAATTCCATGTTCTGCATTTAACACATCATTGTTTAACGTGAAACCACATTTTATTCTTTTTAAGAAAAGGTCTTTGGAGCCTTTAGAAGTTATTAGCATATGGCATTAAAAATTCATTCCCCATTCACCATAATTCTTTAGGATAACTTTTTTTTAATCTGGAGAGGATAAAAGAATAACAAATATTTTAAATCAGTTTGGGAAAGACTACCAATGATAATAAGTTATCATTATATGTAATTGAAAATGTGGACATTTGTTTAAAACCCAAAGCCTGCAGGTATACTGCCAGCTTAGAATACCCCTGAGTACATGTCCTAGAATTTGAAGTTTGCTGAAAGATGCATATAATCAGTAAAGCACATATGGCCATCTAGTCCCTGTTGGATAAGCATTTGTAGAGATTAGAGATCATACAGTCATTATTCCACACAGGATTTGGATATACAAAGGTTGAGCAATCTGCTTTAGCCATCCCTGATTACTGGAAATGTTTATGTGTGGAAGTATGTACAGAGAATGTGATGTCAAATCCTTTAAATTAGCAATGACGCATTTTTTTTTTTCCCCTGGTACCAGGGATCGAGCTTAGGACCTTGTGCTTACAAGGCAGGCATGGTGCCACTGAGCTAAATCGCTGGCCCACACATTTGATTTTAATGTAAGTGTTGATAGAGGTAGAGTTACAGAGGACTATAGAATTGCGGAATAATATCTTTATCAATTATTTGTTTAGGATGATCAAAAGCTTTTTAATAAAGATATATCAGACACTATTTCTGTTTGATATAAAGTTTAGGACCAAACAATGAAGAACTAGAGGGACTTGACCCCATCTCTGATATTTCATACCTCTTTCATTATGATTAATATAAATTTATTAATTTTTGACCTATTTTTTAAATACATGGTTGAAGTATTTTCAAATTGCAGTTGTTATCTGGTACATTAACTGTTCTTTCTAGCTTTAAGTCTTCATATTTGATTAGCATAGTTTTTCCAATTCCTGGAAGTAGATGTCCTCCAAAGGCCAGGACCAAGTACAGCGTGCTGTGGGCCATCAATAAGACTTCTCACCTAAGGGATTCACTATTTAAATTATTTGGGTGTAGCTGTTTAATCACTTAGCTATTTCCGTATCTGTACCATTACCAGTGTCACATTTTCTTATCTTTTTACTCCATATTCGCTCCTTGCCTAATAAACCCATCAAAATAGGAAATGAGATAATTTGGTTCACTCTCACTGCATTTATGCTGATTCTTAATGCTTCCTTTATTAATGCTTCCAAGTCAAAAGTTTAATGATCTTTGTAGAATTCCTCAGGGGTTAGGTCTCAATCTTTTTGGTCTATTTCTATTTTTTCTCTAATATCATTATAAAATTCTTCCACATTCACCTTTAAAAAAAAAAGAACCTAGAGCCATATTTATTTCTCAGAAATGTGGTGTAATAATCTCATACACAAGTGCTTTCAAAATATAAGATGCTCTTATTCTTCAAGTATTGCATAATGCTTTCCTCTGTAGGAGGGAGGGAGGGAGCTGTACACTTAGAAAGGGGGCTGTTGAGCTTGGATTGAGTGTATCTCTGGTGAGGACTCAGTTAATTATGCTGAGATGGGAGGGAAGGGATAAATTATGAATCAGAAAATGAAGTAGTAGATTGGTCAGAAAGGGTCAGAGAAACAAGTAAATCAAGAGACAGGACAGAAGCAAGTAAATGTGGTGAGAGAGAGAAAGATGCAAGGGCAAATCTAGTGTGCGACAGACGGGTGGAGACCGTGGGGCCCGTTGATTCATTGCAGTCCTGTGCAATGATCATGGCACTCTTTCTGTGTGGGGTAGGCTCAGGCTTTGAAGGACACTTTGGCTTTAAATGATTTAATCAAGCTGACTGTGGTTTTATTACCTCTTTCCCTATCTTAGGCTCTGACTTTGGGATATATTTTCCATTCCCTTTTCAGTTCTAAGAACTGTAAGAAGATGCTAGGAAACATAACAGGAATGGAACAGTTCTTCTAATTATAATTTAACAATATGCCATCTGCTCTAAGTAATGGGTGTATTTTTCCTTTTTATTTTAATAGACAAAATTACACTTCAATTTTTCCTAATATTTTCTCTAAGCACAAAAGACTTGAAATTTTAGTACTTCTAACCCATCCTTAAATCTTGATGCCATTTTTTTATGTTCTACCTTTTCTCACAGGACTACTGAACACTGAGTTATCTGAATGCTTAACCTTTTCTTACTCTTGCGAAACTTAGTGATTATATCATCAAATTTCTATTTGACATCTTTTCTTTCTTTGTGATCTACAACTTAAGAGTTACTGACTATGGGATTATAGCTATTATTTCCTCTGAACTTCCTAAAATTTGATGTATTAAGGGTGAAACGTGTTTACCTAAGCTCAGACTTCCTTTCTTTGGCCTAATATAAGTTAACATGAGATGGTCATTTCATTCAAGATTCTTTTAGCTATCATTTTGCATAGGTTTTTCTTTTTTTTCCTTTCTATAAAATATGGAGCCAGAATAATCAAATACATGAATTCTCCGTTTCTGTCTGTCCTTTTGTCTCTGCCTCCCTTATTTTGAGATTAAATTTCCAACAAGGCAATTGAATAAGTTTTCAGATGTTTTGCCTTTAGTGGAGTGGGATTTTCATCTGAACTCTATAAAGGATCACATCACTACTCTATCTTCTGCATCCATACTAACCATCTGGTTACAAAGTCTCTGATGTAGTCCTAGGATAACACTTCTGTTTTCTTTCATTTCACTTTTCTACAGCTGCTTCCTTTGTATCCACCTTCAGATTTGTGGATTTCCAGGCCAGTGTACAACTTTTCCACCTGCTGCTCCTCCTCCAGCCCTTCTATCAGGCTTGCATATTCTAACCAATGCATACCTTTCCTTTGTAATGTTCCAGTCAGGAGTCACATGGCAACAAATCTCCATAAGACTTAAGAGATTATTTTGACCAAATTCTGTTCAGTTTTAAAGTTAGTTTGATAATTTTTCATCTGTTATTTGTTGGTGTATAGACAACTGAGAATATTAGTGCTGCCTCCAGCCCATTTCTCTGGTATCATCCTGAAAATTGCTGGGCAAGTCTTGTACTATTTTTCTTTCTGTGCCATCCCCTTTATGCTCTTTTGTATCTAATATGGTCTTACAGTTTTATCTGAGTACTTTTCTCTTTCCTTTCACAATTCAATTGAAATAATAAAACACTCGATCAGGCTGACAGGTCTCCTGCCAACACTGTCTTGCCAGTCTTATGAGATGCAGTCCATCTCTTACTACAAGCAGCAGGAGCCAGAAATGAAAACATCACTAGTACCCCTAAACCATTCATTTTCCTACCCAGAAATTCAAAGATGTTAGAGATACATTCCTGGCTTCATAAAGAGAATGAGAATTTATTCTCATATATATCAACAGAAGTGGGAAACATTCATGGGACTTTATAAGTCTTGGCAGACTCTCAAGTCTCTGCTATATGCTGTCTGGCAATAAAGCATGTTTCTCCTTTGGCTGGGCCAAATGTGCACACTGTCATGTCAGTTGTCCTTAGCAAGGAGACAAAAGGACCTCTTAGGGGAGGCACTGCCTGATTTCTTTTCTCTAGTATGAGTGAACCTATGGAATATGTCAGGGGTTCCTTCAGAAGGTTCTGGCTCATATTTATATCCATTGCAAGGGGTAGGTCTCTTTTCCTTCTTTAATCTCAATCTGTTCCTTCAGCCTTCCAGCACTGGTTTTGACTACGATTTCCTTCCTCAGCATCCTTTTCTGATTCTGTTTCCTCCACAGAATCAGCAGCTCCATACACATGGTAAATGCTCTGTCCTTATAAAATGGAAATCAAGATGTGGAGTTGACAAAGAGGAAATCACCTGAGTGTCAGGCTGTCTGCAGGGCTGCAGATCATTAGCTGGGTAAGACTCATGGCCTCTGATGTCAGTTTTCAGCTCCCATGGGTCAGGCAAAAGCAGAATAGTACATTACTTAGCAAAAACTTTTGGTTCTCAAGGACCTTCTAATCACTGTGTAACACTGGGAAACATCTCTCTTGATACTCTAGTTGAAACTACTGATTTAATCAGCCTGCCCCTGTGTTCTGTTGAATCATGTTGCTAAGATTGATCAAGAAAACTGAGTTCTAGTCCTCATTATTACTTTTCAGTTCTATCCTTTCTGTGAATTCTTGTTAAACAAAAGAAGGAATTGATCCCTTTGACAGCACTATGTGCTTGGTTCAGGGATTGTGTATGGAGTCAGGTCCCATGGATGCATGCTACTATGTTTGAACATTATACTTTGCAAATAGGCTGAGGTGCTTCACACATCACCTCCTCTCACTTTTTGTTTTGTTTTCCTGGGAAAGACAGCAGAGGAAAGTGCTTAAGAGCTCAGATTCTAGAATTAGATTTTGGAATCAACTCTTGGCTTTGGTACCTTTCTACCGTGTGATCTTGGGTAAGTTATTTAACCTCTCTGTCAATTTCTTAATCACTAGAACAGGAATAATAGAAGTATCTTGTGTCTCATAGGGTTATTGTGAGGCTTAAATGAGCTCATTTACAAGCACATAGCAGGGCTTGAAACCTCATAAGAACTCAATAAATATTAGCTTTTATTATTAATTCTCTGCTTAATTAACACTAATTTATTAAACTCCATTTTAAATATCACCATCTCTGTGAAGCTTTCCACAATTACTAGAGGCAGAGCTAATCCCTTTTACTCCTCTGTTTTCCCACAGCATTTTGTACATATTTGATTGAACTGTAAATAATTTTTAACATGTGTCTTTCTCCCTTGCTAGACTATAAGCTCCATAAGGATAGATATTTGCTCTTTTCAAAATTCATGTTGTATTCCTAGTTTCTAGCACAATTCTTGTGTTGCAATGAGTGCATAATAAATATACATTAGTGGGACATCGCCACTGAGATCACAAAAACTCCAGAGCCTTGGGCCATGCCCTGTACATTTTTGACATTTCTCACTATCCTTAGCACACTGCTGGTCACATAGCAAACACTCAGTAAATACTTGCTGATTGACTGACCCTACTTCTAAAGCAAGAGACCATTAAATCATATCTGAGGCATTTCGAAGGAGAAAACAGCAAAAGATGTGATTTATTGAGCATGGCTTGCTTAAAAATAATATTGTCACATTCATAAACAGGGAGGATGGGGGTAGATTAGAGACTTGAATGCATGACTGAAAACCCTGTTCAGACAAGAGGGGCTTAGTTAACTTCGTGGAGGCTGGGGCTCTTCATATAGCAGATGGGGAATAATATATTGTGGGAGCTGAGAGGATAAACAAAGCAGTGTCATGGAGTTTAAACTATTGAACAGAGGAATCTATAAAGAGGCTATCAAAGAGGAGGGAAGAAACAAGTTAAAATAAACAGATGGGTGGACAGAGAAAATATTAAGCACAGAAACAGATAACCCTGGGCCTCCAGGAAACAGGGGAGGAAAAGAATGGTGTGTCAAGAACAGAAGAAACACTGTAGAGAAAACACAGAAAAAATAATGAAGCAGCAGAGGGAGATTCACAGCGTGCCTGGGTGTGTGCTTGGAAGAAACAATAAAAGGACAAGGAACAAGATCTCATGCTCACGCAGAAAGAGAGTGAGTGCTGAAGGCATCATGGCTGTTAATTTCAATGGGGATCAAACAACCACATAGCTACGTCATCCAGATGGGGTCTGAAAAAATGCATGGGGCAGGGGACTTGTATAAAAATGACAATAACCATGGCTCCTTTCATTTGAATAGAGCTGTGCTGTACACAACACTTTCACACACATGCTTTCCTTTAAAACAATGAGGTTGAAGCCTTCCGACATTATCTCGTATTTATTCTCCCTCCTGCCAAGTTCACCCCAGATTGTTGCAACAGCCTTCTAACTGGTCTCCCTGCTTCTGTCCTTGCTCATCTTGGACATTCAATCAACACTGCAGCCAGAAGGATCTTTTGCAAAAATAAGTCATATCATATCATTCTGCTTTTCTAAAAGCCCTAATGGTTGGTTTCTTACAAAGGATTTTCACATTTCAGGGTCTTTGTACTTTCTTTTCCTTCTGAATGGACCATTCTTCCCCCAGATATTTATATCATTCATTCCCTCACTTTCTCACATGTTTACTCAACTGCCATTTAATGAGACAAGTGTTTCTGACCAACTTCCATAGGGATTTCTAGTCTCTGAATCCTGCTATGCTTTTTCCATAACACGCATCATCATCTGGTATATTCTGTATCTCTTGTTTATTTGTTGTTGTCTGTTTCTCTCTACTAACATGCAGCTCCATGAGAATGAGGGTTTTGCTCATTACTAGACTGCCAGTGCCTGGAACACAGTTGTAATGCATTAGTGCATAATGGATGGGTGAAGAGATGTGTTTATGATGAGCAGACTATTATTGCCAGCAGGCACTGCATATAAGAGACCAAACAAAACAATATACAACTGGTGTTGTCTGGCCCTGTGAACCAGGTCCTCATGAGAGAGTCATGGCAAAGACTTCTTCCTTGTTTTGGTTTCTTCCAAGCCATCATTTTCTTCCAGTTATTCTCCTATTTCTGTACTTCTTCTCATTTGCTTCCCCAGAACTCTTTATTCTCCCATAAAATATGAAGTAAGCAAGAAATAAGATACATGTGAATCTTTCATTTTGTGCCTGGCACACAGTAGGCAATTATAATGTCAGTTCTTTTTCCTTTATATCCACCAGCACCTGCCCATATTAATTATAATATACTCATGTCCCAAATTTTTATCTATCACCCAAAAACCCATCAAACTCAAAGACACAAAAACAAAATCCTGATGGTTTATATTTTTCTTTATCTTAAAGGAGCCATAAAAAAATCTAATCATCTTGGTTTTCTTATTATTTACTCTACACTATCTCTTATCCTTCAATATAATGAGAATTGCTAAATCTTGAAGTAACAATAAAACTTTATGAATTCATCTATGTTTCCACCACCATGGCCACTCACTAAGTGCAGGACCATGTTATGGCTCATCTGAAATATTTCTTGCTCCCTTTAAATTACAAATCCCTGAAAAGTTTTTACAGGTTTCTTTGAATCTCACCTCTATAGGAAGACTTTCCTTAGTTTCTTTAACCTTAACTAGGTCTCTCTATGAAAGAGATACCATACATCCTGTATTCTTTCTATATAGCTCATATCACAAATATAATTTATATTTACTGAAGTTCTTTGTTTAATATTTGTCTCCATATAATTTGTGAGGGCAGAAACTGTGACTTTTGTATTTATTGTTCATCTGATGCTCAGTTTCTAGAACATTGCTGTCGTATGGTAGTTATGTAATAAAAGAATTTTTGAAAAATAAATCGGCTGCTTCAAAACCTCCACATTACTTGGCCTCCAGAGCTTTATGTATTCTTCCTCATCCTTGAGTTCGTTTTAATGGATAAAATGGAAATAGTCATTTAACTTGTCCTTTAATGTGCTCAGTCTAAACATTATAATTAATAGTAGTAATTATTTAGGATACATTTGGTGCAGACACCATACTGAAAACACTTCTCACATCATCTAATTTGTAACCCTGGGAGGCAGATTACTTTTATTATCTCATTTCACAGATTAGGTAAACTGACACAAGTTCACATAGCTCCTAAATGGCAGTGCCACTGTGTGAACAAAGGCAATGTGGGAGAGTAGTCTCATGCTTAATTTAGGAAATTCTTCTACCATAAATGCAATCTACTAATATCTTACAAACTTTGCTTTGTATGTCAATGAAGAAAATAGTTTCTTAAGACTACTTTTTATGGTAATTTGTTAAAAATATGAGTGTTGAGATGGGCATAGTGGTGCATGCCTATAATCCTAGTACTTGGGAAGCTAAGGCAGGAGGACTGTCATGCATTCAAGGCCATTCTGGACTACACAGTGAGTTTAAGGCCATCGTGAACTACATAGTGAGTGAGACCTTGTCTCAGAACAAACAAATGAAAATAAGTATTTAATAAATAAGTGACACTGGTAAATCAAAATTCAGTTTCCTGAGATATCCCTCTTTGCTATGGCTTGAGTGTGGTCCTCAAAAGTTCATGTATTAGGAACATAACTCCCCAATTTAAATGTTAATGGTGTTTGGAAGTGGGCCCTTTGAGAGGTAATTGGATTACATTAGGTCATGGATCAGAGTAGGTCCATGATGTCATTAGTGTCTTCATGAGAAGAGGAAGAGAGACCTGAGCTACGTGTTCACTGTCTAGCCATGTCATGCTTCCTGTCACTTTATGATACAGTAAGAAGTTCCTCACCAGATGCCAAGCAGATGCTGGCTTCATAATTTTAAACTTCTTATCCTACAGAACCATGAATCAAATAAACATTTTTTCTTTATAAATTACCCAGTTTCAGGTTTTTTATTATAGCGATAGAAGAAAGACTAAAATACTCTACTTATCCAAGATGGTTTAGTGCATAGTCTGAATTCCATCTCTTCTGCTGAGAATATAACTTCTTTAATCATTCTCTTTCTGGCAATTTCAGCTATTGTCTCCTGCAAGCCTAGGTTATCACCATATAAACAAAATACTCTTCCCATCTTCTCCATTTCCTTTTCTTACAATTTCCTTTGGTCTTTCTCAAGTTGAGATAAAGTACTGCACATATTTGCTGTTGCTTCCTTATCTTCTATTCTATCTTCAATTTTTACCTCCCAGATTCTACTTTTCATTATTTTGCTGAAAAACTAAAATAAGGGTTTTACCTAAACACCATAGTTACAATGGAAAAATTTTACAAAATGGTTAAAACAGCCAGATCTGGATTTTAGGAGGAATATTTCATAGTAATTGGAGGAAAGATCAGACAATAATGATAAAAGGCAGTAGAAGATGAGTTAACAAAAAGTTTTAGAAGTGCAAAAAATGTATAAGAAACTTCACTAAGATCTCAGTAATAAAAAGCAGCAGAAGAAAGAGATGTAAGAGTTAAAAAGCATTAGACATTAGTGACTGACTTATGCATAGAATGAGGACTAGGATAGATTCCAACCGAACTGCAGGTCTTTGACATAGGTAAAAGGATGCGTAGGGAGCTGTTTACTGAGACAGGAGACTCAAGAGAAAGAGCAGATTTGGAAGGACTTTGAAAGAGTTTAGTTCTAAGTAAAATAGCCTGTGGGTGTCTTGTTCAGGCTATTCAGGTTAGAGGGTTTAAAACAATGTATGGCACAAGGTAAAGCACAGAACAGAATTTTGAGATGAATAGTTGAGTTATCATACAGTGAAACATTAGATGAATCATAGAAAAGATGTTATAAAAAGAAGGTAGAAAGGAGATGAATACAGACATCCCATCCTCCTCTGTCCTCCAACTTGCACTCCTCTTCTGTCATACAAGGCCATCTGCTGCCTCCTGAACTCATATTCTCATCCTCAAGGTCCACCTTCCCCTCTCTTTTTCATCTGGTTAATTTGAAGAAAAAAATAGGGTATATATCATGTGTCAAAGCAAAGAATCAGTACTACAGGAAAGAAACATTTTTGTCTTTATCAAAGCATTAAAGTAGTAGATGAGGTCTTGATTTGCAGCACTATAATGGATTTATAAACTCTAGATTTCATTGGAAGATTTTATTCATAAAGTTTTTACTTAACTGTTTCTTATTGAACAAAGAATTGTGAATGGCATAAAATTTTTATAGGAATCAACCATCCTTATTAGAACTCTGTTTAAATATTTTAAATAAAAAACCTTTGCCTAATCCATTTCTCATTCACCCTTGAAAGTTTAAGTAAGCAACTTCTGAGGAACTGAAAATGTAAACGTAATGTAAGCAATGCAATTTATGATATGTTTTATCAATGAATTATAATTTGAGAGATGAAAAGAGTCATTTTAAAAGTCCTGAAGTGATACTGTCAAAATGGCCATATTACTACGAGAAAATGTAAAAATGGAAAGAAAGTCTTTGTAAATAGGCAGGGGTGGAGGGGTTGAAGGGAGGGCAGGGGAACGGGGAAAAATTAAGAACCAAGATGGATTATGTAAAGGTGCACATCTTCAATGATGAATGTAACTGTATTGTGTACCTAAAATGTACCAATAAAATTAATAAAAAAGAAAACTTCCTTCAAAAATAAAACAAAATAAAAATGTCCATATTACTAACAATAATATATAGATTTAATGCAACTCCACTAAAAATAGCTTCAATATACTTCACAAAACTAGAAAAAAACACTTCTAAAATTTAAAACCAAGGCAGGAAGAATTAATATCCTAGACTTCAAGTTATATTACAAAGCCACAGTGGTAAAAACAGAATGGGAATTTACTTCTCAGAGGACTAATATCTAGAATACATAAAGAACTAAAAAAAAAATTAGGTCCCCAAAATAAAAGATGAAATCAAAAATTGGGCAGTTGAAGTTAAATGAGTAGACACTTTTCAAAAATAAATATGTATATGAAAAAAATAAGTACACAAAAAGTAAATACATGAAAAAATGTTCAGCATCTTTGATCATTAGAGAAACGCAAATCAAAACATCACCGAGATTCCATCTTCTCCAGAATTAAATAAATAAATATCCTGGAGATATTATCTATTTATGGAAAAACTAAAGTTAACACTATAGTTGATATGAACAATACATTTTAGATTAATCATATAGTTGTATATATATTAAAATCCTAGAAGAAGTAGATGGTGTGAATACTCAATATTATTGTTCAAAACACTAAACTAAACAAATATAAGGATAAGAATAAATGAGATTTTTTTCCAGAAAAGATTGTATAAACACTTCTGTGCATGTGCATATGCTAAATTACTATGATAAAATTATGAGACAGTTGGCAATCTTAGAAATGCAATATACTTGACAGAGTTATATTATTTTAAAAATATATAAAAAGTATAAAATTCTATGACAAAGATAAGTACTCCAACAGAAAAGTGGTCAAAGGAAATAAGCAACAACTCACAAAAGAAGAAATTGTCAAAAAATAAAAAGCATGCTGAGCTTACCAGTGTTCAGACATTCAAAATTTATGAAGAACATAAAATGTTTTTTTCAGTTTTACAGTAGCAAAAATTAAAAATACATCTGTTAATGGACTATCCCTTACATTTTTAACAAGAATGTAAAATTATTTTGCAATATGCTATAAAATTACATTATAAAAAGCCTTAAATGTTACTAGTTGTAATTTTTTTGAGAAAACAATCAGAAGCCTCCACAAAGATTTTTGTATAATAATAATATT
>NW_004624742.1:381401-441711 GCF_000247695.1 Heterocephalus glaber | reverse complement strand
GAGACAGAGAGAGAGAGAGAGAGAGAGAGAGAGAGAGAGAGAGAGAGAGAGAGAGAGAACCATTGGCTCAGCTGTGATCATATGACATTTGGCATCCCATACTGTACTACTCTCACTGCAAGACATCACTTGTTTATCAAGTTAAAATTTATTAGAAATGTTTGCTCATCTTGCCGAACACTCTCAGAACAAAGTTATTCACAATCCAAGGTTTTACTGTACATTGAATTCCCTTTTATATATATCCAAATATGTCCTACTGATTCTGTTTCTCTGATGAACTCTGACTACTGCATATGGTATTCAGGAAAATAGGGAACCAGTGCTGACATAACCCCACAGCAAGGGCCCAGCACTGCTCTTCACTCCCACACTGCCCATACATCCCGACTTTCAGTGGCCCTCCCTGAAACCACCTCAAAGTTGTCATTATTCCTATAGGGCCTTCAAAATTAGGAACTTGGGTTATCTAGGGGCTTAACAGGTTTTAAACAAGTTTCTTGTTAGTCAAAATGAACATAAAGCAGTGTTGGTGGAGAACCTAGGCAGGGTGAAATAGAATTCATTTTTATTTCCTTTCCTGCTTGTTTTCTACAGTGATGATAAGGAGGTAGGGTGTCGAGGAAGGGGAATCAACTTCCTCAACAATAGCTGAAGGGAGAGATGGTTATAAGTTCTGTGAAAGAAGGAACCCAGCCATCATCATCATCATCATCTTCATCAACATCAGGCACATTTATTGAACACTGCTGTACACCAGTGTTCTTTGCAAAGTATGTGAATATATTGTCTCTTCCTCACTGCAACCCTAGGAGGTGAGTATATTTGTATTCGTTTACAAAAGACAAGACTGAGTTTCAGGAAGGCCAGCAACTTGTTCCAAGTCTCACCATTAATAAATGGCAGTGCCAGTATTCAAATACCAGTCTGAACTATGCTATCACTCACATTTCTTTGTTTTCCTCATAAAGCTCTATGCAAGGTTTTTAATATATATTTATTAATGTAAAAAGCATTTTGCAAACATATTCCTTATCTTGAAATCTATGCTTCTTGTTTTTCTTATGCACAAATGGTGAGGGAAAAGTGTTTTGCACTGAAGAAACCATTACAAAAATGCTGAACACATACAAAGCAAAATATCTGAATTAGTTCAGTCCTGTTTATTACTGGCCTTGAGTTTAATGAGCTCAAGTTAATACAGGTGAAAGGGCAGGGTGTTACATGCAGCAGTTAATGAAATACCATAGAGCTGCTGAGAAAATGATTAGCAGCCAAATGTGAATTTAATATACTTCATCTTCAAGAAGCAATGCCCCATGGGAGGATCTTGCTGGGAGAGGTGATCTGGCATATTGGAAATAGCACTCGCTGGAGAGTTAGGAGATGGGGCTCTGAGCTTAGCTTTGCTATCAACTGGTGCTGTGTCTCATGACAGGGAGGTGACTCTCTCTGAGTCTCAGTTTTCTCATCTATAAAGTGAGGGGTTTGGACTAGATGATCTATGAGGTCCCTCTCAGCTATTTATTATATTCTGTTTTAAAATTTATAGTTAGAAATTCTTAGGGTTTATACCCAGGTGGTATCATGTGTCATAAAACACAACTCTTTCCTCTATCCTTACCTATAGAGTATTCTGAGTCTATTTAAACTGTAAAATATGGATCCCATGGATAACATTTATCAAACTTTCAAGGTTGGATGAGGACATATCTATTTTAGGCTTCATTATTGAAAGATACAAACAAAAATGTCATACCTAATTTATATCTTTACTAAAGAGGGCAAGGGTGAAAAATAAGAACCAAGAGAGGCTATGTAAAGGTGCAGATTTCCAATGATGAATGTTATTATATTGTATAGCTAAAATGTACCAATGATTAGAATGAATAATCGATAATGCAAAATAGGAAGAAAAGGTCCAAAGGGGTAGGAGTAGTGGGAGGGGCAGGGGAAAGGAAAGAAGGGAAAGGAAAGAAGGGAAAGGAAAAATGATGAGAAATGGAAAAAATGGAAATAAAGTCTGTAAATAGGGAAGGGTGGAGGGGTGAAGGGGGGGTTAGGAATGGGGAAAAAATAAGAACCAAGATGCATCATGTAAAGGTACAATTCCCAATGAGAAATGTAATTGTGTTATATACCTACAATGTACCAATAAAAGAATTTTTAAAAAAAGAATGAAATTTTTATGGATGATTAATAAAAGAAAAAGTATTTTTAAATGAAAGCCATTATAAAATGGAAAATTCAAATGACTAAAATTACATCTAGAATTACCTTCACCAAGTTTGATAACTAGTTGTAACTAGGTGTAACTCACCTGAGACACATTCTACAGAAAATAACAGTACACATATTAGAAGTGAATATAAGTGATAACAGACATGATATTACCAGGGAAGTGAAAAATACAACACACACACGAATGTATAGCTCACATGGTAGAATCATCACTGATTTTAGAATGCAAAGTAACTGAATGACTTGGTACTTTGTGAGCTTCAGTTTTCATCAACATAAAACAGAAAAAACAATGATCACCCTGCCTATTTGCTCTTCAGAACTGTTTGAATAGGCAAAACATTAATAACATAAAAACACACCTTTTACTATTTTGAAAACTGTAAAGCAGTATAAAATTAAAGTTTTACATTATTATATTGAATAAATTTCATTTATGCTAAGTATAATAAATGATATAAAGATGAAGTGATATTTCTGAATTATAAAAATGCCACAGAATATTGCTACATATAAAGAAAGACTTCTTGAGCTATAGTCCTTCCAATGTGCTAGACTTGGATGAAATAACTTGCTTTTGAAATCTACCTTCAAAATGCTATAATTTGATGGCTAAATGTTGCAAAGAATGTCAAGGGAAAAAAGCAATGAGGAAAAATGGAATAAAAATTACCTTACACAATGGGATAGAAGCAAATGAAAACAGAAAAATGAGGTTATGAAGGAAATAGGGCTGCTATAAGTAAGAAAAAAAGAAAGCACACAGAATTTCGGCTGTATTTGGAATAGGAGATTAATCAATTTTCCCCATATTTATTCAGTGTGATACCTAATATTTTTCTATGTGGAAACACCTGGATGGCTTCTATGAGTCTTTTTAGCTGAAGGTGTGGCACAGGACATAGGTATTACACTTTGAGGTAATTTGGAGTTATAGGTCAGGGAATATTGGAATAAAATAATCAGCATTTTAAAGGTCAATTTTTAAGGTTTCTATGCTAAACAGGAGATTTATATTGGAAAAAATAAAAACTTCTTTAGTTGATGTGTCTAATAGAGTTAATTGTCAAATTAGTAAGAATTATTTAACATGAGAAAAACATGCTTTATATATTTGGCAAAGAACTCCATGAACAATGACTTCTGCATGAAGTCAAGTACCAATAACATTCCCATGACAGACTTCATCACACAACCAAGGCTCACTTTCTGGTTCTATTTCACCCAAAAACACTGTAAGATTTTTGGTGTTTTAGGAAAAGACCCTGAAGGAGAAACCTAATAAACTATGCCCTTGGCTAATGTTTCAGAAATATTTATTGAGTATTTAATTTTTCTCTAGCAAATTCTCTGGGCTAGTCACTGAAGACAATGGGAAAAACATGATTTCTGCTCTCAGGGAATTTGTAGTAGTTTTGAGTGAATGATTATCACTTAAACATATATAACATTTATCACAATTTACAATGAGAGATACCGTACTTATTTGTTTATCTGTTTAAGTGTGAGTCTATAAGATAACCTTTCTCCCTTTGTATTCAAAAGGCAAAATCTTAGTTCTTGTCAAACCAAATTATCCAGTTACTCTGTATCTGCACTTGAGAAGTGGAATATGGCCGATGACTACGGCTTGTCCACTACATTCACAATAATTGCAACCAGGCACCTGATACCACCCAAAAGGCTAAAGTGTTCCCAGTGTTAATCTTTAGCTTCCTTGATCTACAAAATGATATTTTCATGCTTTTTTCTCTCAACATTTACTTTGCAAATCCTATGGCCACATCTTTGAGCTCATCTACCTTTCATGTCTCAGCATCATTCAATCTTGTAGATCCTCCCTTCCTTAAAACACAAGCCTCCTTTTCTCCTACATCTCTTTGAAGCATCTCCTTTGCTAGATAATCTTGCTCTGTGAAATCTGTAACCATTATGATATCTAAGGCTCAGCCTTGAATGCTCCTTTTCTCTTCTAGCAACATACTCTTTCCAAGTGATTTAATCTTTGTCAATAACTTTAGCATTTAGTCTTATGGCTTTTAAACTCCAGTTCTCTCCTTTATACTGTACTCCAATTCATAGTTTCAGCTTCTTAACATAATTAAATGTTGAAAAGGGACTTCAAACTCACCATATCTTAAAGAGATCTGTATTCAGGCTTTCTCACGCCAGTTAATGGAACAACAGCTGACCCATTTGTTCAAGTACAAAACATAGGATCATTCTGGGTTTCTTTCTTCTGTAGATCCAGCCCATCAGCAAATTCATCCAGGCTCCATTCCAACATACATCTCAAATCTCTCCTTACCTCACCATCTTCCTTGATACGATTTTAGTTCAAGGCTCAACTGTCTCTCACTTGGACTACTTCAGCACCCTCCGAGGCAATTTGCCTACTTTCTCCTTGACTTGATAGAATGTATTCTTCATATAGTAACCTGAGTAACTGTCTCAAATAGAAATTATAACACACTATTCCTATGCGTTATATGTTCTAATAATTTCATTGAACTTAAAATAAAATCTAAATACATCATTATGACTGCAGGCTTATCTTATTCCTGCCAACTTCTTCAATTTTATTTTTTAACATTCACCCCTTTACTCATTACACTCCAGCCATGCTGATCATGTTATTGTTATTGATAAAATGTCTTATATGCTCTTATGGCCTTTATAGTTACTGTTCTTTTTGTCTATATCCCGATCTTTGCATGACTGATCCTTTCCAAGTTTTGGGATTCAGATAAAATTTCACCTCTGAAATACTCTATGACTTAATCTAAACTATGCCTTGCAAATGACACTTATCACATATCCCTTTTAATAACCTTTACATTGTTTATATATTTGTTTTGCACCTACTTCCTCTCTATAGTGTATGAGATACCAAAAGACAATGTTTATCAATTCTTTTTACCAATGCGTCCCTAGAACACTGAATAATTCCTGGTCCTCTGTACACTACCAAATGAATGAATATTCTGGGTTGCAGTATATTTATAAACCAGGTAGTACCTGATCTTAGCTTGACTTCTAATCCTGGTTCCATTATTAACTACATTTTTGCCGTAGTAAAATTTTGCTTAACTTTCAGAGGATCTGTGTTCTCCTTCACAAAATAGGAATGACATAAAGTTAAAGTAAGGATTATATGACTCACATAGATTATATAAAACGAAACAAGAGCTTGATGTATTGTATGGACTGAATAGGTTATATCATCAACATCATTTATTGTTATAGAAATTGTAGAAATGTACTATACTTTCCTAATATTAAATTTGTGAATTACTTTTATACACAATAAAAATACCTTATTTATTTTAAATATTTGTTGTATACTTCATATTGCTGTTTGCTAGAGTTAACATTCCCCATCCCTCCTGAAAATTATTTTTCCCAGCATTTATAAGAGAAATCAATGGATTAACTATGTTTTACATGATGGAGAATTGCTTATTTCACACTTAGATTATATACAGTCTATAAAGTCAGGATTGCTCATATAGTTATGTAATTTTGTGCTCCACATGTTTAAATAAGTAAAATTAAGAAAATGAAGATTTGATAGTTGAAGAGTAACTGTAAGCACTAATGTTTAAAGAATGAAAGCAGCACCGTTCTGCAGCCCACAGTAAATGCTGTCATCCGTGGGGGTTGGGAAGATGCTCAGATCTGAGCCTATTACTTGCTACTTCATGAACATCTGGCAGTCTGTCACTTCACAGGCAACAACATCTTCTCTAAACAGAAGAGACTTGAATTCATCAGGGATTGCAGTAGTACAGTATATGCTTAACTTAAGTACCTGCTTTTCCATGATTTCCATAGATTATCATATTCATGACACTGTGGAGTGAAAACATTCTTCTCACTCTCTAACCAGAACATGAAAAAGAAATTAAAACATTGGCAGGCACTTTGTCTCCAGTTTGTTGGACAAGTAAGAAAAGGACTTTCCACCCATTAATGTAAATGAGATTCTGTCAACTTAGAGCATTTAAACAAAGATGACAGCAACCTGTCTATTAATAAATACTTGACAAGATAACAATTACAACTGTAGTTGACTGTTTTTCTTTCAATAAATATAGGTCAGTGGGTATTTTTAAAGAACCTACTTAAAATAAATTTGCAAACCCCAATAACTCTCCTCCTCATTTTTATTTACCAGAAAGAAACTTTTAACATGCATATTCTTGCCTTCATAAGTGTGGTTTTAGAACCTTGTGCTCAAGGCCATCGTAATACATGTAATTTTGTAGTTGTATCTGTGTGCTTACTATGTGTGTATACATACAAAAGACATATATAAGATACCCACACTCTAATGCAATATTTTGAATGGCACAGAGAAACTGAAAGAATAGGAATAGTAGGCTGTTTGTCATCCACAGGTGGTTATTCGGTTTAGGGGATTATCTGAGTTTTTAATTCTACAGTACTTTATCTGATTTAGGATTCTTTTCTTCATTGATTGTTAGAAAAGAAGGGTAAGAATACATAACAAATTAATTAACTTGGTTACTCTTCAAGTTTTGAGAATACATTTAGTAGAGGAGGAAGAAGTAAATTTTAATGCTTAAATCGAGTTTTGGGGATTACCATGGAATTCAGTAACCTACTTGGTCCAATGTTCCATTAGATAGATATAAGAAAGTGAGTTTCTAAACAGAATCTGGATAAGACCTTGAGTTTTCTTTTTGGAAGGGCTTCCCATGAGGAAGTGTTTTCTCTAACTAGGGGAGTTTAGGAGAGGGTCTACATAGACATATTAGAATGTCGGTTACATGTACTATCAAAACTGGAGATTTTCATCCATTACCGATTGAAAGCACTGCATTTCTTCACATTTGATCACATTACATTTCACAACATGTTATCATACATGTTCTTTTTATACAATACAGAAAAAAATATAAGCCAAAAACTATTTCAAATACTACTCAAATTCTTTCATATTCACTATCTGAGAAAGTTGCCACCAATTAAAAAAGACATTCTGATTCAGATGTTAAAACGGACAAAAAAAATTGATGAAATGAATTGTTGCCATTATTTACTGACTCAGTTCTAAGATTCTTTTCTTTTTTTGCTAGATGATTTTTTAAAAAATAAAGTGAGGTTTGCATCACCAACACTAAAGAATGGTCATTTGCACAAAAGAAAAACAAAAGTTTTAGGCTCTGAGGAGGGGAAGTCAGAAGAAAGCAGGTAACAAACAGGAAATGTGTGTGGGGTGGAGGATCTGGACAGCAGGGTGTAGAGGGGAAGGGCCAAGGCAGCATACCTGCAGAGGCACAGCATTGGTCCTCTGGGTCTTGGGGCCAGAAATTACACAAAGGCAGCTTCTTTCAATGCAGACTTAAATTTAACCTTAAAATGTTGTCCCAGAACCAGTTTAATAGAGTAAGTGTACAAACATAGACATATTTCCAACACAATAGCACATGGGCATACACCCTTTCCAAACTCACAATGCCCTTGCACAAAACATCGTCTGTGTGTGCGCTTCAAGGGGCACATGGACCCCAGTGTAAGGCCACACCAGGACAGGACTGGAGAGGTCCTCCTGAGACATGCCCCAATGGAAGACACTGCCCAGACTCCTCAGTCTCTGCAGATCTGCTGGTGCCTGTGATTTCCACACAAATATTTGACCTTCACTTCCAGTGGATTTACATATAAATATACATAAATAAAACCCTGATATGCTGAAGTCTAGGTAGCTGTGGCTTAGGGCAGATCTTGCCTCACATGTGTCCTAGCTGTGTGATGTGGCTCCATTATAAGGACATAGAATGTGACAAAGGAGTGCAGTGCGTAAAGCTAAAGTAGAAAACCATGGTAACGTTCACCCTTGCCTCAGAGTGTGGAGCAGCTCATTTAGAAAATATCCTCTATTCAAACCTTAAAAAAATGCAACACATCAACTGCAACTATTCAGGCTATCAAAGTTTCCAATGTAGCAACATAGGGTATTTTATAGAAAAATTTACTTTCAAGAAAATAGCTGGTGCTTGACATGGCGGCACATGACTGTAATTCCAGCACTCAGGAAGCTGAGGCAGGAGGATCACCACCAGTTCAAGGCCAGCCTGGGCTACATAGTGAGTTCAAGGGCATCCTGGGCTACATAGGCCCTGTCTCAACAAAGAAATAAACAAACAACAAAGAAACACAAAGCTGGAAAAATCTAGAGATACAATAGTAAAGTTTAAAATATATATCTCAAGATAAAACATATCCAAAACATATAAAAATTTTGAAAAGTTCACCTATCTAAATTTAAACAAGGCTGGATGCAGCTATGGCCTGGCCATCTTCCACAATAGCTGCAGCCCTGACACTGAAAGGCTCAAGCCCAGACCTGTGAGCTGTCACCTGGCCCAGGGCTGAGACTTTGTAGGAGTGATGCTCCCAGTTCCTGGCTTAGAAGACTCTGCCTACCCTCCTTGGAAAGGTAGGACAGGCCCGGGGGACTTCAGCCCTTGCCAATGGCCATCTGTCCTAGGTTGTTCTCAGAACCCACAGCCAGCCAGGCTGGGCTGGGCTGCATGGTGCGGGCTGTGGGAGCCCCCTGAAAAGGACCAAGTGCCCTGTCCTGTGGGTTGAGGGACACCCACTAAGCTCTCTGGGGCCCTAGGCCTTGTCTGAGGCTGTCAGCAAGCCTCCTGTCAGGCCTCCATCAGGATCTCACCCAGTAGTCCAGCTCGGCCAGGTCGAACTTGCCTCTGGAGCCGGGGGTGCAGCTGCTGCAACAAAGCCCTGGAGTGGGCAAGGAGGCCCAGCACAGCGCAGCACGGGCCTCAGAAGTGTCCAGGGTGCAGCAGGAACTGTCCATATCTGAGAACAGCTCCTCCACGGAGCTCGGTCTTTATGTTCCAAGGTCTCAAGTATCTGATCCAGCAACTTCTGAAAGCTTCTCCTGTTTCCTGAGGACTGTCCATCTCCCAAAGGCTGCCCAGTGGCTGCTCAGCCTGTCTGCTGTGTGGACTGTACAGAGCTGGGGTGGGCCCTGCAAGGGGCAGTCCTTCAGCTCAGGGCAGGGCACCTGCGAGGGATCTCTGTGGATACCAGGCCTTCGAATGGCGCCCCCCGGGTGCTCTGGGGTGCTGCCCGCACCCCATGTCATCCAGCGCATCTGCAGGACCAGGACCCAGCTTGGGTGCCACACGTATGTGGCAGAGCTGGGGCTTGACCAGGGACACCCAGGAGCGACTGCCACTGCAGGATACAGGAAAGGATGTGCCAAAGCCTGCTGCGGGCTGTCACAGTCTTCCTCCTGGTCCACAGGGCTCCGCTCGTGGCCAGGAGTCGGGCAGCTCTTACTGAGCTGTGCCTGTCCTCGGATTCCTGTTCATCACTGTTAGTCACCTTTGCAAAGGTATCTCACTCCTAGAGCAATGCTAAGTGAAAGTTATATCATTATTCGTAAAATACTACTTCTAAATAAAAGTTCAAATTTTAGAAGTATAAAATTTCAAAAAACTATTTATCAGAGAAAAAAAGGTATAAGTACTATTCTGTTCCCAAATGTATCCCAGAAAACAATGTGTGAATATTTCAAAGAAAGAGAACAAATTATTGGGTGACACTTATTTGGGTTAAGTGCACATCTAAAAGCTTCTGAGATAGGTGTCTTTGTTGTTTCTTGACTTCATTTTTTCCACATCCCCTAGAGGCATGTGATGCCAAAGTTATTTTTTAAAATTAAGAAATATGTACAGGGCACAAGTGAATTGTCTAATGTGAACTCAAGGAAAAAGTATCGTAAAAATATTTATATGTTCAAATGAATTTATGAAATCTTCACCATTTTTAAGAGCATGATTTTTCCTTCTGTGTATCTGCATGAGCACCTTTGTATGAGTGATTCCTGAATAGCTGAGACTTACTTATTTCTAGGAGAAATTTTTGTTGTTCAGCATACAGAGTTAGTTCTAGATCTATCTGCCTCTTAGAAAGCTTAGAAATATTTTTCCCTTCCCTTCCCTTCCCTTCCCTTCCCTTTCCCTTCCTTCCTTCCTTCCTTCCTTCCTTCCTTCCTTCCTTCCCTTTCCCTTCCTTCCTTCTTTCCTCCTTCTATCTCCCCCTTCTTTTCTCTCTCCCTCTCTGTCTCTTTCTGTCTTCCTGCAACCCCCCTCACTTTAGTTTCTGAAGGAATGAGCCACAGAGAGAAAGATATTTAGGACAATGTTAAAAAGACACAGCATCATTGTGCCACTTAATGACTCATAAAAGTTACATCAACCAACAGCTCTAGGAAACTACGTTTTCCCTGAATGATTTAAAAAGATTTATTTTAAAATCATACATACTATAAATTCCTATTAGTCATCCAACGATGGGACTGTATGTGACTGTACTAATGGATTCTTTCAATGCAAATTACTGCTAAATTCCTAAGTGTCTCTTTCCCCACTTCAGAGCCACTGTAATCCAGCTCTTCTGTTGGAGGAACTGCAAGACTTATCCTTCAGATCGCATGGTTTTACTGCTTTTTGCCATTCATCTCTCACATTCAAAAATCCTTTTACCTCTTCTTTCCAAGTTTATAATTTAAATGCAATCTATTCATTTTTGAAAGCAGATTTCTAGAATAAGCAGGATCTTACTAAGTTACGGCCACTACTGGCTATCCAATGTCTGTTCCCTTACACATGCGGTAATAAGGGGGCTTCACTTCTCAATGTTCTGTCTCCAAACAGTGTTGGATTTGGAAGCTCTTCTTGCTCTGACTTCTTTCATATGGTCTTGCCCCATTCCACTGCTGAGAGGAAACTCCAGAACTGGTCTAAATGATTTCTTTGCTTTGACATCAAAATGGATTTTGATTTTATTGTTTGGAAATTCAAAAAATAGCAGACTGACTAAGTTGGGATTTATGTATTAAAATCATAGGTAATTATTGAAAAGAGAATTCAGTTTAGGAGAATAATAAATAAGTAAGAGTAATTTCTATTGCTGTATAATTGTAGAGGAGGACTCTTAGAGGGAGCTGGGCAAAGCACTCATTCATGGATTCAACTTATCTGTTGGAGTTAATACACATTCTATAAAGTTAATACAGAGATAATGAGGAGGAAAACAAATTCATGTTATGGATAGTACATGGTACTTATAGTCCCATTATAATCTCAAAGATACAATTTTTAATAATATATTTAGGATTTTTAAATTTTTCTTCATAAGTGGAAAATGGCATATAATCACGGTCTAAAATTTTCTTCATTGACATATTATCAGATTTTGGTATTCAAATTGATCTTGGTTCACATTTTGGGGTAAGTTTTTTGTATTTTTCTAAAAGCTAGAATTGTTCAAATGTCTGACAAAACTACCAGGTATTCAGGTACAGAATTATGTGTGTAACATTTCTAATGGCAAATTTTAAAATTTGTTTTCTAATTCAATCAATGATTGTTGGTTACACAGTTTTAAATTTTGAGTTTTTAATTTAATAAGAAATTGCTCCTCCCTCTGGATTTTACTGCCAAGAATTACATATAAAACTTCTCCTTCTCCTTCTTCTTCTTTTTTTGAGACAGGATCTCTCTATGCAGTTTAGGCTGTCCTTGAACTCACTGTGTATCCCAGCCTGGCCCTGACCTCCTGGCAATCCTTCTGCCTCAGCCTCTAGAGTGCTGGGATCACAGGCATGAGCCACCACACTCAGCAAAACTTCATTAGTCTTTCATTCTCTCCTATAGCTGAGGTTATAATTTTGTTTTTGTTCTTACAGAATTATTTTTCACTGTCTCCTTCTTTGAGATTTTATGATATAGGGTTGGCACCCCTAGTCCACAAATATGGAATCTGAAAAACTCCACAACTCTAAAATTATGAGCAATGACATGATGATGCCACAGGGGTAAAATTCCATAGCTGACCTCATGTGATGAGTCGCAGTCAAAGTGCAGCTATGCTAAAACTATTGTATTAAATTACCTTCAAATAACGTGTATAACATCAATGAATTCTGTGTTTACACTTGTTTTTGTTTTTTGGGGGTTTTTTTCTTGGTACCAGGGATCAAACTCCGGTCCTTGTGCTAGGCGAGGCAGGTTGCAGAACCACTGAGCTAACTCCCTGGCTGTGTTTACACTTGGATCTTATGCCAAAGATATTTGTATATAAACAGATACTCCAAAATCCAAAAAAATCCAAAATCTACCACACTTCTGGTTACCATTTCAGATATGTGATACTCAATCTGTAATGTATCTACCTATTGATTTTCAAATGTTCCTTTTTGTTTTATTCTTTTTTCCTGTTCTTTTCAGGTATTCCCCCAAAAGACCTCACTGATGGCCAGGCGTCTTCTCCAATCCAGGCCAACTTTCCTTTCTGTGAACATCCTGATCTGTCTTCATAATCTTCAGGCTTTACTGTGAAAGAATTTTTTTCGTGTCCCCTTGTATATATTCCATTCATAATGTTTTGCTTGTGTAGTCTTTTTACTTCTCTTTCTTTTAAACATTTTTTCTGAACCACAAACTGGCTTTCCAACATAGAGAACCATTTAAATACACACATGTAGAAAGTTATAGCTGACTATATATATATAGCATGAACTAGTGTTCATGCTTCCTAGCTTTTGTACAGGGGCAGGGACTAGAGAGAGCATCAAAAAATTAAGTCTGACATTATAAGCTTCATTATTGTTCAAGTATGAAGAAAGCGTAAACTCCACTGAATGCTGAGCTAGAATTGGGAGATCAAGGGATTAAAATTCTAGAGTTTTGTTTACATTATTTCTCAGCTAGATTAAAAAATTAACTCTTATTATCTAAGGGATTGTTTATCAAATTTCCCTCTTACTATCTACTCAAAAGATTAGAAAAGTACATAAAGCCAAACTGAAAAACATCTAAGTTTTTACAATCACATTCACCTGTGCTCTCAAACTTTTAAAAAGCTTTTTGTTCATTTTTAATAGTTCACATTTTAGTGGTTTGAACCAGGTCATCTGAGGATTAAGGTGTAGTGACAAAATTACTGCACCAATTGCAAATGGAAAAGAAGTTTCAGAATTTAGGTGCCTGGCTTTGGAGAGCTCTAATTGCATGATCTATGATCCACATGTTTACCTGAGCAAGGGACATAATAGTTCCATAATGGATGCCTCTTATCTACGTAAGATAAATTCTGCTACCTTTAAAAAAAATTTAACAAAAGGAAAGATACTATAATATTACTTAGTAATGAAGAGATAAACATCCTCATTATTTTTCATAGATTTTGGAGACAACAGGTTATTTTTTTCATGTATTGGCAATTTTGAACAAAGAGCATTCATTATAAAGCATCTTATGTGCATGATTTATTGTGATTTCTAGTGACATAATAGTGCCCAAACAGAATGGTGTGGAAAAGAAAGCCTCATACTTCAGTGCATTCTAAAATTCTGGCCTGCAAACATTAAGAAGCGAGTTCTTATGCCATCCATCTAACATGTCTCAGCCTTTCAATATGTCCCCAGAAGTCAGGAAACAGTTCCCTGCACTGGAAGACTGTTCAAGGAAATGACATGGAAATTAGCACACCTAGTGTCCTGCTTTGCAGCGGGTCCTTGATTTCCATGATTTGACAGGAAGATGGTATCAAAAGCAGCAGAAAGGTGTTAAGGGAGAGCTGGAGCGCTGGTGTGTGTGGTGGAGCAGGTGAGCAGTTGGATGGTGTGTCACGGGCTGACAGGAAAAGGAGTGTCAGGCTACCCTGTGAGTGAACATGGGCCTTATCATAGAAAATATGCTTTTTGTCAAGACTCTCAATATCTGGAGGGAGGGGAAACCTTTCTAGCATGAATGCACTACTGCTGTGAGGATGCAGTGAAAGGTCTTCTCAGGGTTTGTTTAAAAAGGTCAGCTCAGGAACTAGTGACCCCCATGACTTCATCCTGACAGTTTCCGCCTTCTCACAAAATCACTCTTGTCACTTCTAGCCTCCTGTGCTTTTCTGAAAACAAAACCCTCTACCACCTGCCGTCCATTATTCCATCAGTGAGCAACATGCGCTCTCTTCAGCTGATATTTCAATTTATTTGTGGTTAGATGTGCAGTAATCCTCTGATGGAGGCCGAGGGAGCAGTTTAAAGATTTAAAACAAAACAAAGCGAGTGCTTCAAACATCTCTTCATGCAAAGCTTACCAGACGCAGAAATGTGGCTAATTCTCATCCACACAAAAGCAAAATGAAGATACGCAGATGGTCAGTGACTACCCTCTGCAGAGGGAGAAGCAGGGTTGGCTCCAAGTAACAAATAATTATCCAGGCCCTTTGTAAATCAAGTTGTACCACTTCTCCTGTGAGCATCCACAAAGACGGCTGCATATATTTGCTATTAGCTCCTTCTTTGTCTGGGGATTTTGTTAATGCCCTTTCTTCCTATAAGTTTGTGTCGCCTTGTTCTCACATTTGACACCAACTGAAATAGCCTTGCAGAACCTTTGTTTCTATTTTCTTCAAAATGCGTATTCCTCAATGAGGTTTCATCTTAATCTCTTCTTTTCAAAAGGATATGAATTGAACATGCAGAGAATCAGCCTAACAGGACTGATTATCAATTTCCATTTTCTTTCAGTGCCTTTGCCACCCGTGGGCCACCTAGACAGCTTTCCTCAAAGACAAAGGGTGTCTGAAATGGACAACTTTATTTTCTACACTGGTCTCTCACTGCTTAGTGGATGACAGAGACTCATCACCAATAATAAATCCTTCCTCTGACCCTTTTATATAATGCACAGCTGAGCTAAAAAGGAAATCAATGTTGTAATTTTAATTTAGCACTTTCATTCTGTTAATTTATCTAAAAAATCCTATGCTATGACTTTCTCTTGTCAAAGC
The DNA here is from genome assembly GCF_000247695.1 of Heterocephalus glaber. The sequence continues at coordinate 426,618 of NW_004624742.1, read as the reverse complement.
AGCCAATTCCCGTCAATGTGAATGTGAAAATGCTTTGAGTTTCTTCTCTTTTTTTGTTTTTGCTTTTTTATTAGGATGATGGTAAAAACTATGGGTCTCATACTGAGCCACCATGTTTTGCTTGTGAGTGCAAAGCTGCTTTTGAAAGCAGTGTGAGCTCAGTGTGGCAGAGCAACGTGCAGGGTCTCTAGGGAGTAAAGAAACTCAGCGCACATCGTTTGTTAGCTTTGCTAAAGATGTTTGTGAAATTCTATTCAAGTGGATTCCGTGTGCGCGCGCGCGCGTGTGTGTGTGTGTGTGTGTGTATGTGTGTGTATGTACCTATTTTGTGGTGAATCCTGATCATATTAACAAACTGGGCCTCTTTAATCACGATTAACTGCTGGAAATAGTACTACATAATAAACAATATTGTGTTCTCTGTCAGGGCAGCCAAAAATCACTTTAGTTTCTCTTTTGTAATTCAGAATTGGAGAACAAGCCACGAATGGAGATCTACCCTGCACTGAGCACCATCCTGTCATCAGGGAACAAGGCCACCTGACAGCACACTGAGACCAACCAGACCCACAATGGAGGTGCATGGGGTGTGGCACCATAGGTGGGATGTGCCACTTTTCCAACAGTAATCTCCTGGCAAGAAGTGGTTTCTTCCGGTGTTTGTTCAAATATCAGCTTCTTAGTGAGAAATTTAATAACCATCCCTTTAAACTGAAATTCTTCTCTCCCTCCTGCTACTTCCCAGCCCCCCTCCACACCTTTCTCCTCCTTAGCACTTAAGAATTTCAACCTCATTTTTTGAATTGCTTTGTTTATGGTCGATCTTCATTGCAATGCAGTGTAAGTATCCCATGTGTTCACTAAATTATCTTGAAAGTATGGAGCAGTTTTTGACATTGGGCTTAGAAAGTATGTTTTCTAAAGAACTGTGGTAGAGCTACTTCTGCAAGTTGTTTCTTGGGTGCAGGGATGGCAGAACTGTGCCTCTACTGTGACCATAGGATTTGATTCACGTGATACCTGTGTTTGGGAGGAAAACCACCAATTATACTCAGACCCTCCCTCCTGATCACTATAAGATCTGAACCTGGAACAGGAAGAAAGCCCAACTCTGAACCTATGATAGGAAATCAGCATAAATGTAGGTTTATAAGTAGAACCAGATGGTGGAACTTTTCTATGGCTGAGACACCCAGTTAGTTTGGGTTTGAAACAATGCTTCACTCTTGGTCCAGCATACTTTAAGAAAAATAGCTAAGGTCAGTACAATACAGGTACTTTGTTTGGAACTGCAAAGGAGAAGCCAACCTGGCCTAGGTCTGCAAGTAGATTATGTTATAGGGAAGTTAGCACATACATTTCAAGCCTGGGACAGGGCATGAAGGACAGTATTATGGATAATTAGGGAGAGGTTTTGGAAAGGATTGCCTTAAATCTTGAAGCATGGCAATGTTTTCAGTAGCAGAGATGAGACAAATGGCATTCAAGGTAATGGCGATGATGTTAAAAGAAGCACAAGGCGTTTGAGGAATAGCAACTAGCCTCTTATGTTTCACTTGCCTTGTAGATGTTTACTGGAGGGAAAGTTAAAAAGGGAGACAATTCTAGAAAGAAAGGTAACTATTTATATTAGTGACTGGGTTTTACATGTTGTATTATTTTGTTGGGGAACCACCAAAAGTTTTTAAGGAGACAATTCAGAGATCTGTGCTGTAAGCAAAATGGCTTATTTTCTTTTGTTTTCGTGGTGGTTATGGGAGTAGGAATAAATATAATGGGGCAAGTAAATAAATATTTAGAAATACTGCACTGTAAAGCTTAGAAATTACAAAATCCATCTGACTTCTAACCTTTAAGCAATATAAGTAGAATATTTTAGAGTGGTCACATATTGGTTTTTCAAAGACCTCTCAGAGGCTTTGCAAACTTGTTCATCATTCATTCTAATGTTCTTAATCTTAATTGTTAAGAATTCTTGCAAGCCAAACTTTTTTTTACCTTAACTATAACCAAGTTTATTATCTTATTCCATCCTATATGTACATAGAGAATTTTCATATGGTATTACTGTACCAAACAGCAGCCTGCTCTATGCCTCAAGGGAAGAGCAAGCAAACTGTTCAATCTACTGTTTTAAGTGTGCTTTAATCTTTCCTTTACTTTTTTATCCATGTATTAAAAAAACTTAATTCCCTCTGATCTTTCTGAATATTGACAGCAAAATAATCTTTACCTAAGAACAGTCTATTTCAGAGACAAATAGATGATCATTTCATGGCTTTTATACAACTAATTGACTTTTTAGTCTTCAATTGCACTGTTTTAATTAGTCAAATAACATATAAATTTGCCTATAAACTCAGCCATTTTTCTTCTTGGATCAGGCTATCATCTATTATCTTCAAAGTAAAGGTTAACAGCCATGTGACCAGGGAGTAGTAAAACATATTCTTGATTCATTCTTTAAATTTTTAAAGGTAAAATCTCAGTTTTCTATTGATAAAATACAGACTAAAATTTCTAATGCTAACAATAAGATTGGAGGCTCTCATTTGAGTTCTGAAAATTGTGTATTTTTACATGGAAGAAAAATATTTGTTCTCCAAGTCAGTACTAAAATATACACAAGAATTTACTACATTTCTATAGAAAAAATTATTTTTTTCTAGTAAATTCTCCTTCTAACATTAAGGCTGGTTTAAGCAGTTCATTTATACTTGGCCTTTTATTGTTCTCTGAAGTTGGTACTATTAAATAAATTTAACAAAAATAGTAAATATTCAGTTGAGTAGGCTTTGAAATACGGTACCTTCAATAGCCTAAAGAATTTTTTTTCTTTTGAATCCAATAAACAAAGTAAATATATGAGGAAAGAAATATATATATATATACTCTTTGGCATCACTTTTATATACTAGATTATTTATGAAATGTTTCTTTGTCTTTTGAAAATCAACAATCTAGATGCTTTAAAAATTGATTAGAACATTTATTAACCAAGAAAAATATAAATAAACACATATACAAGAAGTATACCAATATTTACTTTTGATTTTAATTCTCTTATTCATCTTTCCCTAACTTTCCCTTTTATATTCTACTGAATCTTTCACAGATTTTTTGTTAGTTTCTTTAAACACACTGTGTATCTTATTTCCTATTTAGCTGCTGCTGTGTTTAGACAGACACTTTTATTGAGTTACCAGGAGACTGCAGGTTCTGAGCCCTGCAGCACACAGAAGTAGCCTGGGTGACTGGAGTCAATGTATAATAATGAATCTGGGCCCCGGCCAAATACGGCCTGCCATTGTGAAGCTCTATACCTGTATTTTAAATTGTGATGGAGTTTCTTGCACTTCATTTTTCCTTACAGTTTGCTATGTTAAACAACTTTGGAAATATTTTATACTCTCAATTTTCATGCAAAAGTCTAATTAGTGGATTTATGGTTTAGAATGACACAAAGCCTAATCTGTAGGAACCAGAGGAAAATCTCACAATGAAATTATCCATGTCCATTCTGTTCCAAAAGCACAGATTTCTGGTATTTTTATAGGTCATGAGTTTTACCAGAGATATTTTAACACCTAATAAAATAGTTCTTCTAGCCCTTAGGTTATTTGTTTCCTAATACTGTCTTATGAGAAAAGACAGTTATATTAACTGATTTGCAATGATTTAATATGACAACTTTTGTAAATTTTTTTCATAGGATTATTTTATGATAATTACCGAAAAAAGTCAAATGGATAGGAGTGCAAGAGAGATTAACCTCACACTAGAAGCCCAAAGAATCCAACTGAGGGCCTGGATCCCAGCAATTTCCCACACAAGTCCAGCTAAAGGCTTAGAGTCCAAGGCAATGTCCTCCACAAGTCCAGCCAGTGGCCTAGAGCCACTAGGAATGTCTCATGTTTGTCCATATTGAGGAGCTGCACCTGGAAGACCCAAAGGCCAGTGGTGGAAGCCAGAAAACTTACACCAATGAGGTGAAGGATTTGTGCCACCAAGCTGAAGGATTCACGTTGGAGTCAGGAAGTGATGCTCATGGTAAAGATCAGAGCTCCCTGATGAAAACAGCAGCCATTCCCAGAGACAGTGAGGCCCTGAGCTCCTCTTCCAACAAGAACAGCACAGTTCTCAGGAAAACCATCCGCAGCAAGCTTCTCCTAGAAAATCAACAGGCCACAATTTTCCCCTCCAGTTCTCTTTTTATGGCTATTGGTAACAATCCTCAGGTGGATTTTCCATGCCTAGAGCACGCTGATTCAGTTCAGCTGGGCATTGCAAGTTGACCATTAGTCAGTCCACCACAGACAGTCTGTTTCTTTTGATTGGTGAATTGAGACCATTAACATAGATGGTTATAACTGATATGTATTGTCTTATCTCTGTCATATTATTTTCCTGCTGTTGGCTTCCTTCTTTCCTTTTGTTCAATTTCTTGCCTTGTCTAGTGGATTTGGTCTGTTGTGGTTCGTGGAGTTGTAATCTTTATTGTCTCTTTCTAGACTATCCTTCAGAACACTGTGGAGTGCTGGTTTTGGGGTCATGAATTTCTTCAGGTGTTGTCATGGAAGGAGCTTACTACTCTATCAATTTTGAAGGATAGTTTTGCAGGGTACATCAATTTGGGTTGGAGGTTGTTTTCTTTTAGGGGTTGAAATACTTCACTCCAAGCTCTCCTTGACTTGAGAGTTTGTGTTGAGAAGTCTGCTGTGATTTTGATGGGCTTTCCTTTATAGGTGATTTGTTTCTTTAACAGCTATTAATATTTTGTCCTTGTGGTGAACTTCTGGAATCTTGTCTATTATATGCCTTGGGAAAGAATTTTTTTTATCATGGTTAATTGGAGTCCTATATGCCTCATTTATCTGTATGTCGAATTCTTTTTCCCTGTTTGGGAAGTATTCTGCCATTACTTCTGAGAACAAGTTTTTTATATCATTTGATCTATCTCCTGCTTTTTTATTGACTCCAATACATCTTATATTATTCTTCTTTGCATCATCTAGAAGTTCTTGGATTGATTTCTCATGGTCCCTTGCTATTTTTAAGAGATCTCACTTTTAATGATCACTAACTACAATCCTCTGTCCTCACATTGGCTCATTCTGCTGAATATATTTCAGTGGAGATTTTAATCTCCTGGAAATCTGTTTGAATCTGTTTCATGGACTCCATGTCTTTCCTATGCTGGCTGTTCATGGTTTCCATCATGTTTCTGAGCTCCTCTATTTTTTCTATTTGTTTCTGCGCTAGAGTCACTAAGCATGTCTTTCATTCTAGTCACCATCTATGTAGTTGTCTGGGAAATTATTTCTGCTTTGATTTTTTTCTAGCGTCTTGGTCATCTGCTTTGTTACTTCTACTGTTACAACTTCAGAATGTCCTGGTGGGTGCCTTTCAGATTGTTCCACCTCATTGCCCCCAGGGTTTGCCTTTGGTGAGCTGAAAGTCTGGGTGGTTGCATCTTGTTTAAGTATCTTCTCATTTTCTGTTTTTTAAAAATTTGATTCCTGATTTGATGCTTGTAAATTCCTTACGGCAAGTAGCTTTCTTGCCAGTATTCAGAACCCTTAGGAAATGACTACTTCTCAGAAGCGTCTTCCAGCTGTAGCTTGCTTTTAGGTTTTGAATGTTGCAGAATCCTGCCTCTTCAATTTATTGGGGATGAGAAGTTTCTGCCTACTTGGCCCAGCTGCCAGTTCTTTGGCACTGGTGTATAGGGTTGATTTTTTTTTTTTAATACTCTTAGGCAATCTCAGTCTTGGTATACCAGGAGGAACAACTGATTAGAACAATTATGTCACTTTGGCTAAAGTAGCACAATCAACAATAACAATATTATCAAATACAACCTAGAAAATAACAAACTGTAGTCCTTAATATGACAATGTTATCCTTAGGAGAGAGGATTTAAAAGCAGTTGGGGGTAAAAAACAGAAACAGAAGAAGAGGAATAGATCAAAAGCAAGGCTGGAGGACAAACTTTAGGAAACTGGTGAAGAAGGCAGGTGGGAAAGAGAAGAGGAAAAAATAAAAACAACAGAACAGAACAACAGCAACAACAAAAAAATTAGAAACTGTATTCAAACAATCAAGAAAAAACAAAATGAAACAAAAACTAGAAAGGAGGAATAAAGAAAACAAAAGAGAAACCCTCCTCAAAATGTCCAGTTCAAGGTGTGTCTCTACTGTCACTGTTCAGCAGTGTGGCCAAAGAGAGTCCAGAGACAAACTGATTAATCCCAGCAAGCTAGTTCAGCTTCATAATGGGGTAGTGGATAATCCCAGCCAGCCTGCCCCTGTAGTTTCTCTGAAGTTCAGAGTTTCTGGCTATGAGGCTGGAACTGAATTCCTTGAGCCTACAACAGCCTATGTATCTCCTGCTGGCTTGAACTCTTGTTTCCTAACCTCCTGGTAACTTGAACTCAGTACCCACACCAAGGAACTGGGAGCCACTAGATGGAGTCCACCCACAGCTGTTCTGAGTTCTGAGCTCAGTTCGTCCTTCTCCAAGATGGCTATCAGCCAGTTACCCTCTCCTGGATGAGGGTTGAAGCTGGATAACTCACCAGCTGCTGCAGTCTGGTGTGTCCACTGCTCTGTTCCACTGGTGCATTTCTCTGTGTAGGCCTCTGGGGTTGCCAGCAGTCACTGTGCCTCTGCAGGTTTGGCTGCAAGTTCCCTCGCTGGGCTCTGGGAGAGAGTGCTGCTACGACTTCCCTCCTCTTTGTTAAAGTCACTCTCTTCACTCTCCCTGTTCTCATCTCAGATCCTTCCTGGTTCCTGGGGACCCACTTCCTTCTTTATTCTAGTGTTAGGACTATATTCTGCTATATTCCAGTGTTAGGAAACCAAATATCAGAGTGGCTCTTTCTCTGCTGCTCACCACTCTGCCATCTTCCCAGAATTCCCCAACTTTTGTGAATTTCCTGAGTAATTTTAAATACATAGGTATAATTTCCCAAGGGACAGCCCAGAGAAATGAAAAGACTAGATTTATTCCAAGTACAGAGTCAACAGATCAGTGTTCACATAAGAATTTGTGTTTGACATTTATATTATTTCAACATGCTTCAGTGTCTTCCAAGAATGAAAGAAAGTAGCCCCCATTGTCCACTTGGAATTTATCACTCCTATGTGGGCAAAGTGTTTGGTTTCAATGTAGGAAAGTATGCCGAAAAGGTTAGAAGCTACTAAAATTTCCTTGCATCTTTATACACCCTGACAGATCTACCCTATTTTGGCCCCACTCCAAATATCTGTGAGTCCACACAGAACAGTTTATCTGATCTTCCCTTAGTGGTTTTCTGAGTTATCACTGCTTTATGAATTACTCCTTTATATCTTCTACACTAAGTCCATAAATATTCTCAAAATACGTGGGCTCTACTTTGGGAAGTTAGAAGGTACTTTTTTTTTTCTAGTGGATATGAAAGAAAACTCTAGATTCACCCTGAAAAACAAGTAGAGGAAATGAATAGGTAATATAAGCACAACTTCTACAATATGTTTTAGACTAAACTAATGGAAAAGAATTAAATCATTTATTTTTTAAAGTAATAAATGGTTTCAGGATTTTCTAGTAGCAACTAGGTTTTCAGATAGGGGAAATGTTTTAAGATAATCATCTTTTCTTGACCAGAGAACTGTGTGTTAGTAAACAGAAACAATATTTGTTATCATATCTCCTATTTTATATGGATTAATCTTGTTATCAAAAGATCATCTCTATCATATGAGATAATTTTCTCAAGAAAATGCTACATCTTGGAATCTTGATTATTTTTTCTAACTCATGAAACATCTTAGACATTCTGAGTCTCTTGATATTCATATGGATTAGATGCATTTCACTATACTTCAGACCATCTACTTATGTGAGATGGAGAAATTCCAGTTTTATAAATTTTTAGCTGATACTTAGACCTGAAGTTTAAGAGATAATTTATTGACAGACAAGAATAGACCTGGCACAGCACCACTGAGCTAAATTCCCAGCCAACAACTGCTATATTTTAAATGTTTGTGTTTCCCCAAGTTCATTTGTTGAGCTCTTAGTCTTCAAAGTGATGTTATCAGGAGGTGGGGCCTTTGAGAGGTGATTTGGTTGTGAGCACAAAGCCCCTTGTAAAAGGGAAACCTAAGAGAACCCTTCTTTGTTCCAACACAGAGGTTGCAGTGAAAAGTGGGTCATTTATGAACCAGGCATTAGGTTTCCTCCAGACACAGGGCCTGTAAGCACTTGGACTTCCATCTTCCAATACTGTAAACAATGTTTCTGATATTACAATCTGTCAGGAACCATTCTACATAATTTTTGTGAAAAATCATTTCACAATTAAATTATGATTAGGCCTAGTCTTCTTGCCTACAGGCTGGCTATGACATGCTAAAACATAACTCCATTTTTGCCCCTGGTCACAGCTGAGACCTCAATGGTCCCATGATACTGTGACACTCAAGGGCAAGCTTACATCAGCTGAAGACATTGTGGTTCCTTGAGAATCGAGTAGTAAGAGAAAGGTTTCACTTGGGGAAGAACAAATTCCTTATGAGCTTAGCTCATCCCACATACTGTTGTAAGAACATCTTTGCTCATCTTACCATCCTAATCAACATAAGCTCCTTGTCAACCTAAGATCCTCATCAGCATAAGATCCTCATAGTCATAGGATTATTGCCACCCTCCGAGACATCTGATACTTCCTCCAATTATAAGATCCTTGTCACTTTAGAATTATCACCACTCTCTGAGTCATCTGTTACTCCCTATGAACCCAATAAATAGAGACAAGCTCAGGGTGCCTTCATCTTTGCTGCTCAGAGCAGCACTGGTCAGGCCCAGAACTCAGCTTCTTCTCTAAGTCTTGTTCCCTGTCTTTATTCTTTAATTCACTGTGTGCTGTTGTGGCTCACAGGAGACCAGGACCCACTCCAGGGGTTCTGGTAATGTCCCCTTTCCCTGTTCCTCAAAACAAGCCACCTAGTTTATAATATTTTCTTAAAGTAGCCTGAATATACTAAGGCACCATTAAGTTACTTTTATATACATGCAAGCAGAGAAATAATATCACTCCATTCTTTTGAGACTACTGATGATTTAGTAGATCCTTTTGGAACTAATAGTACAATAATCAACTTTAGCTCTAAGCTTGTCTGAGTTGTCATAGATTTTCAATTTTCAAGATGAAAATGAATGAAATTTACTATGCATGTGAAGTTGTATCCAGAGCTGATCTTTTGACCATCATCTTAACAGATATGATATTAAATGATAAATAACTGGAGAAGTGGAGATGGGATGACCATTTGTTCACTTTCAGCTCCTAATTGACTTAGTTTGGAATATCTTCTCTTTAGATTCCAACTTGCAAACACAAATACAGTATCTGATTAATCTATTGAAGTACAATTTCTAAATGTGATTACCAGACATGTCCCTATCCCCCCAAATTTTAATTACTTGTATAACATAAAGCTTTTCTATATAAATATCCTATTGAAAGCTCTGGATCTTAACAAAGCAAGCACTTGTTTTAATTTACCTCTCTGACTCCTTGTTCCAGTTATTTACAATCAAACTCTAACCAAGGAAAATTCCTAATTGTTCCCAAATGCTTCATCATACATAAGGCCCCTGAGATTATGCACGTGCTCTTCTCTAGGCTTTTAATACCCTCCCTCAATCCTTAATCCGGCAAACCCCAGTAATGTCTTAGGTCTCATCCTGAAATAACCTACTTTAAGAAGCACTCTGTGCTAGTATTCCCTTTTATAACTTCTGGGATCAACCCCTTTCAGAACATTTCTTGCATTACCTTGACTTTTCCCTACACTTAGTTTCTTGAAGGGAAAGGGTAAAATCTTGCAGCATCATTAGTATACTACCTGTCCTACATAGTGTCCTATATAGGTAGTCAAATATATTTTTGAGTAATTGAATGAGTAGTTAAAATTTCATCTTTTGTTTAATGAGCTTTCCATACATGAGCTTTCCTCCATTTCAGCTCTTTTTATTTCCCTTGAAACAGTACCTGGGGATTTTTATCAAATTTTCTGGAGTTTTTTTGAGACTTTTCTGCCTTGCTCTACCTGGACAGTCATTTATTCAACAAATATTTTTTCATGATTGTACAAAAAACTCAAAGAGAAAGCATACTTGTCTGTTTCCTAAGGTGATTACAGTCTAATAGAAAGGGGAAGAACATTATCATCAACCTAGAAAATGATGTCAAAGAAGGGAACCCACATTTAATTGGAAGGATAGCATAGCCCTTTTTCAACATCAACAAGCGTGTGCAACCCTGGACACTATACAGAAACAAGAAAATACCTTTAAAATCATGAGATATGTGTATGAAAGAAAAAAAAGAAAGACAGTACATGCAATCCATGCAAAAAAGCCCAAGTGGTGCTCATGTTGAAGAAAAGCAGCAATGCTAATGGTGTACAGAGAAAAGACCTCGTCTGGGTGGTAGAGGGTCAAGTGTGTTAGGTTACAGTTAGACTTTTTTTTAGGAAAAGGAGGCTATCGAAAGCTTTTCTCATTGACTGACTCTTGCTGCATTTTCCTATATAACATTATTTCTGTATGTTTTTCTGTGAAGCTACAGAAATTCTTTTTACCCCATTCCATGTTTCTTTTCATATTATTTTATGACATTCTGAATGATTGTTCCAGCAGATGCAGGTTGAAGGGTGCTGGAAAGGTCATTGTTAACACATTTCCCCCTCCTCATTAAGCTCTATTACTCACATCAGGTTCAAAATCCCAATAATTAATTAGTCTCCACTGTAGTTTCCTACTGACATCCTTCCAATACCAATTTACGTGCTGCAGATTTTCCTAGCTCTTTTGAGATCTCTGACATCAGGTTTTCCATTTCTGGAGCTATTTCTTTGTCTCATAACCCCTCTGTATTGTCTGTTTTGGAACAACTCATGGTCAAGCCATCTTGAACATCTTGGATTATGGAAAATGTATAATAAACAGAGGCCACTAACCTCCACATATGGCATGACATATTGCAATCATAACCTTTGTGCGTAATGCTGATCTTGCATGGACCAGGTACACAATAACAGGTACTCAGTGAATGCTTAATGAATGAGTAAATGAATAAGTGAATCATGGTTCATGTTGGAATCTTCTCAATGTCAGTGATTAGATTTTTTATATCTTGAAGTACTCTCACTGGTACAGAAACTAAATAAATTTCAATTAAATGAATGCACGAATCCTTTCAGATAAAGAATTGTAGAATAATTCTGAGGGTATGCAAAAACCAAAAAAAAAAATCTCTCACCTCAAACTATATACAGCATTATAAATGGCATTTAAGATAATACAGAAATATATTTACTCTTTACCTCACATTTACTGGTTCCTGGTACATAAGCTTTTAATAAAGTATAGCAATTTTTGCTTTAAAAAAAAGAAAAAGCCTTATTCAAAGGCTTCATATCTTTGAACTAAACAAGAGTTCTGTGTTTTTATGACTTCAACAAACAAACAGAAGCTGAATGTGGTTAGAGTTATCCGTGCCTAATATTTTAATTCCATTGTTCAATAATTCCCATTCCTTTGCATTATTCTTGCTTTATTATACTCTTATAATACTCTCAAATATATCTATAAAACTTTACAACCCTTTTCCAATGGCATATGGTGTGTGTTCTGAAGAGAAACATGTTTATGAGCTGAAAGATGGGAAGAAAATGTAAAGTGCTCTTACGGGACTCAGGGAGGGATTGCTGCCTGCCTGCGTGGTAGAAACATTACAGTATATCAGGCTCTTGCAACCTGAATTGGAGCCCTTCTATTTCAACAATGAACAGAAGCCGGAGAATGTGCTATGGCAACGTTGGTGCTGCTAGGGGTTTTGTTTTTGTTTTTGTTCTGGTGAAAATTTGTCACTAGTTCTGCAACAGTATTTTGATTCTGAATACTGTAAAATAATATCAATTAGAAGGGAGGGAGGAAGTGAAACAATGTGTAGATGCAGGAGTGACAAAAATGCAGTTTTACTGTCCTCTCCCCCTGCAGCCCACCCATGCTTTGTCCAGGGCAGAGTGAGCAACTGTGCTCCTCAGGGAGGTTTATCTTCTTGGAAGCCTGAAGATACTTGTTCTGAAAGGTACTGCTGTGTCAAAAATCCTCACTTTTTGAGGACTATTCAAATTTTCAGCTGCCTTCTATGTGCATCTTTGCCTTCCCTGTCTCACCGCTGATCTAATCATGTAGACCCAGCTTAGCAACCTTAGTGTGATCTTGGACTTCTTTTTTGTTGGCCCCTATTTGGTTACCAAGTGCACTTATTTCTCCACTCCCATTTCTCATCTACCCACTTTTCTCCTTCACTTTCATAGCTATTACCTAGTTTAACATCTTGAATTTATCTCACATGAAGTATTTTGGTTTACTTAGACTCTTCTGATGTTAGCCTTTCCCACTCAAATTTCCCTCTGACATGTCACCCATGAGATCCCCTTTTTCTTCTAGAAAGGCTCACAGAGCTCACTAAATAAATCAGAACTCGTTTCCAACCTGTCTAATAAGGCCCTGGTTGTTTGCTTAAGTTAACATCCCCACAATTGTGATGACTTCATTCATCTTTGCTGCCTTACCTTTCACAGCACCACACCACATACCATGCGGATTGGCAACACAGGACACACTTATGGTTTCTGACTACTCTTCTCAGTCTGAATCTCCTTGAACTTCTCCATCTTAGAAATATCACTCCTCTGTCAAACTAATTTAAGTTGTCAATATGCATCCTTGGAATTCTCCAATTAGACACAATCCTTCCCCGGACCCCATGTGTTAGCAGTATCAGTGCATCCATTGTAGCATTTTTATTCTGCTTTTTATTTTATTTTGTAATTTTAATTACATGTTGCATCCAGTGACTATTAGTTGTGTCTTCATGTCACATGGATAATGGATAATGGATAACTCCATTATCCATCTGATAGTGTGTATTAAATAAACCTCAAGTTGTCCTTGCACAGAAGGTTGACTCTACTTGTAATGATTCTTCTGGTGTGTATTCTACCTTCTTGAATGCCCTAGCCTTTCCTGTAGATACTTATTAAAAGGTAAAATTAAAAGGCTAGGATCTGCCTTTAGCCAGCAGTATAGAGAAATTTCATTGTAAGCAGAGAGGGTGCCTGTGTGCTGTCTGCCACCCAGTGCTGATGAAACCTAGATTTGAACACAAAATATTTAAAGGAAAATGGACTAAATGATCCATTTTTCTGGCTTCCTTAAATTTTACTAATAGGTGCTTTTAATTTAAGCTAGATCTGGGGAGATTTACTTAGCTATAAAATCTTGCCATTGTCAACATTACAAAATGATGACTATGAATATATTATTGCATTTATATCAATGTTGTGGTTCTAGAACAAAATATCTTCTTTGTAAAAGAAATCAAACATTTCTAAGGGCTCTCTACAGAAAAAGCTGTTTCTCTTCTGTTGGTTTACATCTATAGATCTTGTGAATAGTATATGTGACTACTATACTTTTGTATTAGTCGTTGGCAATTCAGAGTCTCATTTTTACCCTTCTTTATCATGGATATAATCCCTCCTACTAACTCATAACTTACTGGAGATAAATATCTAGCTACAATCCATTTCATTTCTTCACTTTAATTTCTACTCTTTGATTCTATCTCCTACCTATTCAATTATTACTTATTTATCAAAAATCATAAGTTTTATATATGAAAGGGCTTGACAATAAATAAATATTCTTTTCTGTCCTGTATCATATAAAGTACCTTAAGTAACACTTTAAACAAAGAAGGTACCCAAGGGTTTTCTGGTTGAATTCACAGAATTTCAGAACACTGAAAATTTCCAGAAGAAAAAGGAATGTACACCAGATGTAATTAGTTTCTTTCTTTCTTTTTTTTTTTTTTTGGTACCAGGGATCAAACTTGGGTCCTTGCACTTGCGCAGCAGGCGGTGAGTAATTAGTTTCTTGAAGGAACCTAAATAGGCTTTTGGTCAAAGTTGAACATAATAGTATGGCACTTATTATTATTGGCTTTCATTTACTCTTACTGAGTCATGCTTCATAACATTGGTAGAAAGAGTAGGGCAGTTTGTGCTGTATATTTCCCTACTGTGTTTCTCACATAGAAGATCTGAAAGAGAATGGCCTTTTTCATGCATGTAATAATACCTAGGCACCTATCAGTTAACTGCTAGATGGCAGTCACAAAAAGGGCACTGATATCTCTCTTTCCTCCACCTGAGAAATGTTAGTGTTAAGGGATGTGCCCAAGAAGAAGGTCAAGGAGCATGAATTGCTGGTCCCTGCTATATGTCAGAGCAAGACCCCGAAAAGGTCAAGACTAGTGGAGGCTGAAGAGACAACTATTTGTGTGTATGAATGTTCATAGGATCTGAAGCAGCCTGAGCACAAATGTCAGCCTTTGTGACCTGATCACACATGGCTCAATACAGAGGTGACATCAAAGTGCTCCTCCAAGGAGTTCAAAGAAGAGACTCTTGAACAATGACAGTGCAAAAAGTTAAGAGATCCAGGTCCTAACAGGAAGTAAATCCACAAACAAAACTTCATACTAGCAATGAGGAAAGATCAGTTAATACTGAATAATTTTAGTTTCAAGGGTTACATTTTATATTTTTTACATATTAAAGCTTTAGTGTATCTTTTTCCCATGACTTATATGATTTTTAAATGAAGATACATGGTTGCTAAGGTGCTCAAAATTTAAAAATGTGTTTGACAAGATTTCTTTGACAGTCATAATTACTGAGGCATTAAAAGTAAACACATCTAAAACATGTAGAAAGAAGCACCCCCACAATATCGGTTTTAAAAAAAGAATGAAAATAAGCCACCAATAGATATTTTTAAGAGATACACAAAAAATGTAATTCCTTTATTATTTTCATCAGCCTTTCTTACATCTCTGCATTCCTTAGGTCAATTAGTCAAATCACTGCTCATAC
Organism: Heterocephalus glaber; assembly: GCF_000247695.1. The sequence continues at coordinate 411,615 of NW_004624742.1, read as the reverse complement.
TCTCACCAACAGGAACATCACGACTGAATTTAGCAATTCAGTGCAAGAACTATTACTACTAATAAAAATCTGTAATACTAAGACTTTTTTCCTGTAAGTCATTTACAAACCTCCTTACAGAAAAACAAAATACTCTATCTTCTCATTAATATATTATATTCTACATTCATTAAACATAAGTAAAATACAGTTTATGGGTAAGGTAATGAACAAGATAGAGGAAATCTTCACAGCTCTATGTTTCTAACATAAAGTAGGAAATATAAATAAAAGTTCCGTCTTTATATTTTTCAATTATCATGGTAAAAGAAGTATGAAAAATTTGATAAATACAAAACAAAACTACTAGTACTACTACATAAATTCAGCGCTCTAAAAGTCTCATATTTTTATGGGTTCTATCTTTTTGGTGAGCAAGTCATACAAATATAAAATGATTCTTCAATATGTTTGCACATTTTGCCTTTTGTTATGTGCAGAGGGCCGGATACTTGCCCAAGCATTAAAATAATGCATCTAATGAACATAGAATGACCATTTTTTTCCATATTATTTCCAAGTTTTTACTGTGATTACTATTTGATTATTAAGCAGCAAAATATGAACATCTGTATAGAAACTTTTAAAGAATTAATTCAGAGACTTTAAACCATAGGATTTCTTTTTAACCTATTTTCAAAGTAATTAAAATTTATGAGATTACCAGTTTCAAACCAATACTGGATATTGTCTTAGTATATATAAGTATGGATTTTTTCTATTTAGTACATGATATAAAAATGAGACTTCAGTTTTCCTTTAATTTTTTTCAAAAATTAGTGATTTTGAAGTTTGTTTTTTTAATCTTGACTTGATCAGTTGTATTTCTTGTTTTGTGAACTGTGTGACTATGGAGATGTTAAGATTTTTTCTTAAATATTTAATTTTAGTATTTTATAAAATAAAAGCATTAACTCTGCTGCATTTAGTTTTTCCTAAATCTATGGCTAGCCTGTTCCTAATTTGTGTTATATAATACATACACAGGTTTTACAATTTATGCAGATAAAGCTATTTATTGACCTTATCCTTTTAAATTACTTTCAACAGTGGTATGAAAATACAGCGATATAATAATTTTATTTTCTCTACATATTTTCAGTTGAATTTATATCAATTTATGATAAGAAATCTATTTTTGGTGTCTTTTTCCCCTCTTTGCTTCTTTTTAAATTGATTACCTACAGAAACTTGATATTCAATTACATATTTTCACATGTTCTTTGTTTTCTTTTTATATAGTTTTTAATCTTTTTGCAACTTGTTTTGGTGTATGAGACTTTAAAATTTTTTTCTTTGTAACTGTCAGATACTACCATGTAACTCATTTTAAAAATCCCTTCTTCATTGTTGTATGAAATCTATGATATATACAAAATTATTACTTATATCAGGTTTTGTTTTTAATTTTAAGTATATAGTCTAATAATATTAGGTGGAGAGTCTTTGTAATTGGCTAAATGTGGGCTGAAACATTCCATGGATAATAATTTCTTTACCCTATGGGTAACAAGTTATGACCAAAGTGAGTTAAACTACAACAAATGCTTCTGGCTTGACCATAAGCCTTCAAAAAATGGGAAGACTATCACTTGCAATATTTCATTTCAGTTATTTTTTATTTCCAAAATGAAAATAATCCTTTTTATTAAACCTGATTATAAATATTTATTTTTATTTTTTTAAATAAATATTTATTTTCCTCTAACAAATGATCTATTTAAAGCAAGACTGAATTTCATGTCCATTTGTTGAATTGTAAGCATTGATTCTGAAGCCAGACTGTCTGAGTTCACCTCTCTGGACTACTGACAGGCAGGAAGTTTGAGACAATTTCTTATCCTCCTCATGTACTTCTTTCCTTACAGGACAGTATTCATGGTCATTATACCCTGGACTATCATAAGGATTAAATGAATTGAATAATATTCCTACTATTTTACTTAGTTTCAGAGGAAGAGTGGGAAATGTGTCAACACAGGCTTCCTTAAAGGAGATGACCATTAGGCTCAGTCTTAATGTATAAGTAGATTCTTATTATTTGAATTTTTGAATTTGATAGGAGTTTCTGCCATTTGGGATGTTGTGTTTTATTAGTGGCCCCAGGCCTAATGATGAAGTAAGTCAATACTGACTTGAAACTTACCTCCTTTCAGTAGAATTAGAGTGTTGATAAAATAATTTACACAAATGTGAACAGTACCTAATAGGCTACTTTTCCCAGGCAGAATGTGTGTGTGTGTGTGTGTGTATAAAATTTAAAAGTTTTTCAAAGGTAATTAATATTTTTTAAAAAATCAGCTGAAGGGGCAGCTTAATCCACTATTTTTCTGAATGTCTCTAAGTGTTAAGTTTGGTAACCATGGAGCAATGTTTCTAGATTAATTAGCTTAGTTTCACTCAGGCATATAGTACTTCTGTTGAGTTGATTTAACTAATCCTTATATTTCACTGAGAATGGATATGGTCCAGTTATTTGAAAGACATTTTTGTTTATTTTACAAATATACAAATATATGCCTAATATGATATATACATTGTACATCATCTTAATAAACATTCCTTAAATATGGATCTATGTAGCAAATATTTCCTAATATATCACGCCAGGAGCAAAGTTTTGGCATTGAAGACCAAGTTAGACATCTTTTTTTGGCAGACCGTAAGGTCTGTAAAGTTCACGAGTTCTGTAGTTGCTTGGCTGCCAATGAGGTCAGAGTTACACTTGGAGTCTTAGTAACTTAGTCTACACTTAGTCACTTTAGTAACATGGCTTGTCTTTGCTTTCCCATGCAAGTGCTTTTTTCTTCCGAAATAACTCCTCATATGTGCTAAATTTTTAAGATTGTATTTGAAATCTGTAAGCTACTTTAAAAGGCACTCAGATACAAGAATTAGTTGTGTGTTCCTTATTTGACCTTTAGTGAATGTTAAATTTTTCAAACAACGTGGTAAATTGTTTTTTTTCCAAGTAGATTTCAAGATCCTATAGCTATTTAGTGAATGTTAAGTTTTTCAAACAACGTGGTAAATTGTTTTATTTCCAAGTAGAAGATGATGCTAGAGGATTTTTAATGATGGGGTTTCATAAAAAATGGTATAATAGTGGAAATACTGGGCCGAGAGAGTCTTTTGTTTACAAACTACTCCACAATGGACCTTGTTCATTTTCTATATGTAAGAAAGAGCAGATCCAAAATCAATATAATTTAAATCAGAAGAGACTTTGTTAGAGTCCAGCTTCATTTCAAATTAGGAAGCCAAGACCAGAGAGTCAGTATCATTTACAGCAGTAGTGTGATGAGTCATTATAAAATTAGGACTGGAATTCAGGCCCACCTATTTGGCAGTTACATGGTGTGAAGTCAAATCATTATTCACTTTCTGCTTCCCCACAAATAGGAATGACCTGCATAATTTCCCAGGTTTGAAGTAGAACATGATCTTAAATTGGAAACTCAGTTCATATAACTCTAAGCTTTAAAAATGCTAGGAATCAGGACACAAATGGGAAAACTCTAAGCATTAACTGTGCTATGCTTTCGGCTAAACATCCTTCTTTTTCATATAATATTCACAATCACTCTTTGAGGTGAGTACTATTGCTATTCCTGCTTTAGAGAAAATGAGAGGAAGGTCTCATACTTAGCATTAGGCTTCAGTGGAGCTCTCATACACTGTGTATGCCTCCTGAATCCATCACTGTACACACATATTTACATGTTTACCATTTGGGATATATAATAACATTTTTCTAAGCCAGACTGGGCCACACTCTCATGGAATTCTAGCCAGACTGGTGTCCTTCACACATAATTCTCAAATCCCACTCACCTAAGCTTTTTTCCTACCTTGGAAAATTTCTGTCCTTCAAGCAGAAATTCATACTTAGTACTTGAGAACTGAAAGTCACAACATGGCTGGAATCCTAAAGAACATCAGGTATTTAGACAAGTCATGGAAGAACAATCTAAATTCTTCAAAGAGATTGTCAGTGAGAATGAAGTGTTACTCTTAAGAGATACCTTGGAAATAAGTAGGGATGCAAGTTTGGTTTTGTTTTTATTATTGGAGAATACAAGTTTTTGATGACCAGAAAGGAAGTTTAAGGCAAAAGCAACTAAATCTTTTATTTGATGCTATTCTCAACCGTGTTAGAGAGGAAAGTGCTATGTGTTTTCAGACTACAAAAAATAGTTAAAATGAAAAACTAATACTACAGCATTTAAGAGTAGTACAAGTCAGAGAAACCCTCACCTAAGAAATCTTTATTTCCAAAGTATGGCATTTGCTAAGGGTGATCATCTACTAATTTTTAGTTTATCATTCATTTCTTTATGGTGGTAGTTATAGAACCTATGGCTTCATATGTGATAGACAAGTCCTCTACCACTGAGCTACATGCCTAGTTGTTTCATTTATTAATTTATTTTAATGGCTATTAATTTTTCTGATGGAGTTTAGAAAATAATATGGCAAAAGCCAAGCAAATAGTTCTGTTTATTCTTCAGCCGCTGGTGGTGTCACTGTGTGTTCCTTGTGGGTCTGTCATAGCTGAGGAATGGCAGCTCCTCCACACATACTAAGAACAATGCATTCTCAGAGCTGATTGTACTGGACACTGGCCTCACTGATGCATGTGCCAGCTGACACTATGCTGTACAACCCATAAAGCTTTCAGCACATTCAGTCATCTGCCTGAGAGAGACTGAAAATATCGCTATTGATTTGACTTGATGTTTAATGTAGTTGTTAAATTTTAAATCACTGTACAATGACTAATACTTTGGGTAGTAATGTAGTTCTTCCAGGATTTTCATCTTTCTTAAAGCTTGACCATTTAGTACCCAGTGCAGCATTAATTTCCAGACAGTGAAATATTTTTTAATAACACAAACTCTTAATTAAAACTTTTCCATAAGCCTTCTCATAATGGTATTAACAGGAAAAAAAACAATTTCTCTCATGCTTCTCTGCAGCCATTCTGCCAGCGCTGTATCTTTATCAGCTTTTTCATAATATGCTCTTGGCACACTTACTTTAATATTGCTGGTTTGAGAGCACTGTCTTTTTTATCCTTGTCACCAAATGTGATATTTTGAGTGCTCAAAATGTGCTGCAAGCAGGGATAAACTGATTTATATTGAGACTACAGTGGCAAAGCATGTAGGATCATCTACCTTTTTGAAATGAGCTTTTAGGAAACAACTTCATCTTGGAAATATCTGTGGCGCTTCTACACAACACCTTGAAAGGGCTGATAATTAATCTACCAGCCAATGGTTCTTTCACATGCAGTGCTTTCAGCAGGGCAGTCTTGGTAGGTGCACGCTTTAACATAAAGGCAGTGATACTTACTTCCTGCCTTTGTCACAGAGACATTGCTATCTCCACTGTATACGTGTTCCAATCCAAGACATTCATGAACATATCTCTTACCAGCAGTAGAGCTTTGAGGTTTTTTCAGTGTTCCCCAACCACTCTCTGGTGCTGCTAAAAGATGTTAGCTGGGTATATGGCTCTGCACAGATGCAGGCTGGATATTCAAGCTGACCTGACTGGTAGATATTGGCTGCACACTAAACCTGGCCCTGTTGAAGCCTGTTCGTATGTGTGGCTTGTGGAAACTGGGACAGATGGTGAGGTCAGTAATAAGGAACTTGTTTGTTGTTGCCTATTGAAGGCCATTTCTCCTGCCAGCATGACTCCACAGATTTATCCTGGCATTGGTGACCAAGGGGAGACAAACAATGTTGTTCAACAAGCATTCTGAAGGATAGCATATGGCTAGAAAGGAATCTCTAGAGGATACCAGGATGTGTGGTGTTGCATTACACTGTGGTAGTATTGCTCCTAAGCAGTAGGGGGCATGATAGGTTCATCCGGTTAGAAGTATAAATAAAAGTAACTGAAAACAGCAGGAAATATCATCTGGTGAGCTTGCGAGCTAGACAGCTATTGTGTGCTGCTTCTAAGATTATTTGCTTAAAGACAGAATTATTTTTATCCTTTTGCATTTGTCTCCTCAAAATACTCATTTTGGTTGGGTTCTAGGGTGACAAAGTGTTGAGATTTTTGGTTATTTAAAATATAAGTGTGTGAACTAATAAGAGAAAAGTATTAGTGGTGCTAGGCTAGAGGGTTAGTTAATTGGGAGTCTCTGGAGGAGTCACTCAAGTTGGTGTCTGCTAATTAAGGCAAGGCATTTTCCAGGGATTCAGAGAACCAACAGCTCTTCTGTCTACTCCTGGGTCACTGTGCTATGGCAGTGATGAGCTTTCACTGATTGCAGCCACATGGCCGACTCGGTTGCGCTCTTGTAACAAAGGCTTGTGGATAGTAAACATTAACCATCATATAAAACATAAACATGGTCCCATGTTAACTTTTTTTCAGGAATTCTACAATTCTATCATCTAGTCCTTTTGAACAATAAAATGTCCGTCAAATTGCAAGTTATCTTTTAAGATTTTGTATTCACAAATATTATTTGAAATACAGATTAATTTCCTGAGATAGCTCCACATTAGGAATCCTGGAAATCTGTTGATCCCATTCTGACCTGGGCCAGGTCAAGTTCATTAGTAAAGAACATATTTTTTCCTTTCCCTTCTTTCCTTTCTGCTAGCCCTCACTGTATACCTAAAATGTACCAATAAATTCAATGAAAATAAATAAACAAATTAAAAGGAGTAATGAACAAGTTGCAGTGTGACTTGAATCCTTTCTCCCTCATTTTTCATACTCTAACAGGATTACCTTAATTACTTCTGGGGCTAGCCAATAGAATTTTTAGAAAAAAACAGTAATTTTCATTCCTTCTAAAAAGAAGTCATAAAATTAAAAAAAATTTATTCCAAAAATGGTCGAATCTTTTAAAGAAAAACACAACACTATGAAAAACCTAATAATACAACTTCCAGATATGTAATAGAACAATGAAGCAGTATCAAACCCAAAGAATGGGTTTTATTCATGAATTTAAATAATCTTGGAGTTTTAGTATTTAAAATTTTCCTCTTTATTGCTATGGTTTATGAAGCACTACTGTATTTCTGGTGTTAATGTTATCACCATACTACCATGTATTTCTAGCCTTGAAAAGTTTTTATTTTTGTGCTTACAAACAACAGATAAAAGGCAAAGGGAGAGGTCTAAAACAAATGTAATACCCCTATACTACAAGGCTGCTATTGGATATTTATTAGTTTCAAATGAGGCTCCAAAGGTTAAAAAGAAATTGGCCAATCTCCCTCTTTCTAAGGAGGTCTGGACAGCACTGGCTAAGAATGGGATTCAAACTTACTGTATAAGCTCTGGATCTTGCTTTGTCACCGACATTCAGCCTAGTTTTCAGGAGAAGCAGAGAGGATACTGGCCACAGATAATTTACTGTTGGCCCAGAAAAAGGGCTGTATTTCCTCTGCTGTCTTCTGCAAAATTTTTGTTTTCTCCTATCTGAAGCTAAGTGAGAGGACTCATTCCAGAACAAATCAAGAACGGGGTGTTTGCCTAAAGAGGTGACATTTTTTACTCTTGGCTATATGTTTTCTATTTGCAAAAATGTTCCTATATAGGACACATTGAAATTGTTGACTGCAATGAGAGCAGACTTAGTGACTGCACATGGGTATGTCCCTTTGTATATGGGGGAGTGGACGAAAAAGGGCCAAATGAAAGAGGTCAGCATCTGATTATTGTCTAGAAGGTCACATGCTGGCGGTTGAGATTAGGGTTCCCTGATTGTAATAATACTTCTTCATAAAGCATGGAAGCCAATTTTGGGGAGACCATGGAAAGCCACTTTGATAGACCTGTCCTAAGTCCTTTAAGGAGAGGTGGGCTCAGTAGGAAGGGGACTGGAAACATAATGGGCAGAGGCAGAAAGTATTACAAAGGCCAGAGAAAGGGAGAAGAATTTTGAAGATCCTACAAAAATATTAAAGAAAAAGAGCTGGTGCTACCTACCGGCTAGTTACTACTCTACCAAGTAGGTAGAATGGAAGAAGAAGTTGAGAAAATTATAGATGATCCTAAGCATGATCATCCTTTTCTCTACTGCTGCTTCAAAGCCTAGTGGTGGTTAAAACCAAGAATGCAAATAGGAGAGGCAGAAGTTTCCAGACTGGATTCCTTATTATCTGATTGCATTTCATTGACTGAAAAGGACTGGAAAGGCTCTGATATTTTATCCAAAAGCAATAAAAGGAATCTAGTAGGTATAAAGATACTTTTGGCTCATTCTGAAAGTGTAGTAGACAAGAGGGTGACAGGTGCACAGAAGGTGGCACTAGGAAAAGGTAGGTAAAACTGTTAGGGCATGAAGATAGGACAGCTACTCTCCATCCACCCTTCCTTACCTGTTTGACTCTATTTCCTATTACTCCTCCCACCCAGTCTATTTTAGCCACAGATCTTGCTCTTCCTTAGGCTTTTGCTCTGGCTGCTCCTCCTGCCCAGAAATCTCTTCTCACAGATGTCCACATGGCTTATACCATCCTTCCTTCATGTCTGTACTCAAATGTCACCTTCTAAGGAAGTCTCTATTCACTGCTTTCTAGCCCTTTGCTGCAGCTTGTCTCCTGAGCCCATGCTCCTTTGCTTTCTTTACTTAGCCTTTCTCATGGACCATATCACCCAACATATTATCATTTGCACATTTATTGTTCTTCAATATAAGTTCTACAAGAGTGGACTCTCTCTTACTAATTGATATACCCCATGTGTCTAGAACACTATTTGGAAGGGATTTAATAAAGTTAGAGTATCCCAGATCCAAAAATCTAAAATCCTAAATGCTCCAATGTCCAAATCTTTTCAACAATTGACGTGATACCACAAGCAGAAAATTATACACTATGAAACTTTTTCTTATACACAAAATTATTTAAAATACAATATAAAAATATGGCCAGGAATATGACTTAGTGGTAGAACAACTATCTCACATGCATCATGTCCCAGTTCAGTCCCCAGCACCACTATATATATTATAAAATTATCTTCAGCTTATGTGTATAAAGTATATTTGAAACATAAATTTTGTGTTTAACTTGGGTCCCATTCCTACCTATTATAATGTATATGAAGACATAGCAAAAGCAGAAAAACCAAAACATTATCCTCTTCTGGTTCGATGCATTTTGGATAAGGGATACTCAAACTCTAGTTATCTTAGCTGAATAATAAGTGAGTGAGTAAGACAGTGAATGACTAACTTCAGGTGAATAACTGTATTCCACTCAAGGCAGCACAGAAACTTGAGGGGCAGGTGAGAAGTTCATGATTCCTTTGCCAAACTGCTGCACTGCATAGTCACAATCTTCTACCCAAACCACATTCTAGAATAGCTCAAGGGCATCAGATTCTGAGAGGTACTTTGGATTCCTCTTTGATCAGGATCTTGGACATAGTAAATTATATTCTGACACACTTGGGGTTTGTACTTTGAGGCCTATTCCTATACAATGCAGAAAGGAGAGGACATTAGATACAAATGGAAATTAAAAAGAAGTTGAAACAATCAATTCTGACTGTTCTTTGAATCAACTTGCACTGAAAGAGCACTGGAATATTTTTGGAACAAATAATCATACTGCATGGTGTGGATAAGTAAATCTATCTTTGGCATAGACCTCACTAAATATTTTGTGGCTATATGCGAAGAAGGGACTTGAGAACACTAACAAATGAATTTCAAAGAAAACCCTGAGAAAGACAAAGAAACTAGGTTCCTTCATATAGTACCATGCAGATAGAATTATAGATATGTGAAAGTCCCTCTTGCTTTCAAAGAGAAAAGAAAATAAATGAAAACCAGAAAAAAAAAAGAGATTACAGAGCTTCTTTTTTCATTCCTTTAGAACAACTGATTCTCAGGAAAGCACACCTGTGTCAGAATTAAACTCGACATACTGCTTTCATTTTCCTTTTTCAGAAGTACAGTTAAAAAAACTGTTACTCTTTTTATAAAACTTTACATAATGATCTTTTTTTTTAATAAAGAAAGTAGCAATTTCTTGTCAGCCTTTCTTTGTGGGCTAATTTATTCTGTAAGCTAAATAATGCCAGTTCTTCATGTTCTTCCTGATTTTATGTTTTGGCACTTAAATAATCTTGATTCTTTTAAATATGGCTTTTTAAGTCTACTTTGATGAAATACTGGATCAACAACTCTTTAGAGACTCATCCTAAACTTTCTAAGGCTATTGCTTTTATTTTTAATCTTTATCACTATAAAAGTATATGTCCATTGTAGGAAATTCAGGAAACAAGGATAGGAAAAGGAAGGAAACAAAAATCATCCAGAATTTCTGCTTTCAGAAGTGTCTGTTAATATGTGAATATCATCATAGCCTTTTTGTCCTGTCCACATATACATAGTTTTGGAACAAAACAGGTCACATTTAGTTTGACTTCTTGCTTATTTCACTTATTAATATGAGCATTTCCTAAGGCCAGGTCATATTACTTTGGAAGGTTTTATAATTTTTCTAAAGAAGGAACTTTTTGTTCTATTAGGGATGTTTGGAACTGGCAGATTTTGGAATTTTTTTCTTGATGGAACATCTGTATCAGAAGTGGGGTTTCTTCACATCTACTCTATGAACATGGAAATGTCTCACAGCCAGCGCATTGGGGACAAAGAATATTCAACCAGTTAAAGCTGATTCTTTGAATGGTAAATTATCCCAGAAAAGGGACTGGATGACTGCTAATAATTACTGATTGAGGTGTCTGAACCACTTGTTCATAGGTGGAAAGAAACTTCAGGGATGGGTGATTTTGGATTCTTGACCAAGAAATTTTTGTATTATCCAGTGACTATACCAATTACGTAGATGTCCTACAGACTGACTCAGTGTCAATCTCTATAAAATAGTAAATATACGCTTTATTTCTTTCCTACATGGAGGTTCTTAGAATTTATTTGTCAAGCACTTACAGGCCAAAACATAGCACTTTTTAGTTATAAGAAAAATTTACCATATATATGACAAGTTACTTAGCTATTCATAACTTCATACTTTTAGAACCTGAAGGGAGTCAAATTTGAAAGTAAAAAGGATTTTGAAAATAAACTTTACAACGCATCTTTGTACAGTCATTTCTTTATGCATCATCTTGAAAATTTCATTTTACCAGAATCTAGGCAAAGAGAATCATTCATAATAAATGTGTAAAGGTTGCTTTTCTGTGTCATCAAGAAGAGTTGTTCACTAATTTCTGTGGTATATGTTTTATTTCCATTTATAGAACTTCCTAACACAGTAATTATTATCCCTGCCATGATTTTCTGGTCATCAAATACCAATATGCGTCACCATGAAACAGATGTCCAGTAAAAGAAAAACTCCAGGATAATCTCCTAGCCAGTTTTGGTCCTTTAGACCCTGAAAACAATATTCTCTGAATTTAAGATCTTTGCTAATTCAAGTGACTTTTTAAAGCATAAGGACAACAAATGAGTATGCTTTCTTAATGCAGAAACAGAAGCAAATCTTTTTCTTTCAGTTTCACACAAATAGTAGAATCTTTTTTCATTCTTGTAACCAAACATTATTCTATTAACTGGTATATACAAAGTAAATTAAACTAAGTTGCAACTACAGAGAACAACTGCATTCAATTAATAGAAGGTCCCCAGGTGAAAAGAACTAGAAGTAATGTGATCAGTTTATAGGAAAAGTTCATTTTGACATTTCTGTTGTATCAACAACCTATGCCTGCCTTTGTGGCCTTGGAAGAATGAACAGCAATATTCATAATCTCTGCTTTCAGCTCTGCTAATCATTTTTCACCAAAGATCACTGGGTCTTTATTATCTGCCAAATTTTGCTACTTGAAATTTTCCTGTTTCTACAACAAATGAATTAAAATCAAGAGAAAAGATCCTCAAAGGGACAAGATTGTTAGAGTTTTCCTTGGGATTGCTATGACTACTTGTTTGTACACAGGTCATTTGCACTATCGTGAAACATCAACTATTTAGAAGCACATGCTGCGCTTTGAGTCTTAGGAAGATGAGAAAAGCAGAGAACTTGGGCCCATCACTGTGATTTGATACAGTAAGAAGGAGTGACAATTGAGTTATCCTTAGATGAGTTCTCATTTTTGCTTACAAATCACAGCCTTATTCATACTACAGAAGTTTTGAAAGAGCACTAGTTCTCTCACTGAATTTAACAAATAAAACAGTATACCTTTCAATCACCAGCTAAGGTTGGGTGAAGAGAAGGACGATATACAGAGACACACTCATATGGCACAGGGTGTTGGTGTTGTTGTTGGTGGGGCAAGTGTGCACTGTTAATAGGAGAAGATGTCAAAAAAAATGAAGCGTAATAATAGTGCAATTTATCCTTGCTAAACGTACTGCAGTGCGCTATAATTAAATATGAAAACCTAAATTTATCTCTATGTTCGGTTGTCATTAATTTAACAGGGAGTGCACATGTTCTAATCTAATGGCTGATTTTTTTTCTCCATGTGCAGCATATTAAAATGTATATTAGCCTCAAGGTGCATAAACACAAAATAATAGACCAAAGGTTTTGGCCTGTGGAGAAAAAAATCCATGCTCAAAGGCCGTCAAGTAGCTGTGATGCAGGGGAGACACTCACTTAGCCTCATTAAGCCAAAGCTCTCTTTTGCTTGTCTTTTGTTCTGCATGACAGCAGCCTCTTTGTTGTATAATAATTCATTCCAAGTTCGTTCCAAGCTACCGAAACTGGTGAACTGTGGCCATTTTAATGAGAAGTATTGGTGGTATGCATAATCTGGAAGCCACGTGGGCCAGACAATCACAGAGCACTGCAGCCAGCAAAATGAGATATTGTCGAAATCACAAATTTGTCAAGTTGTTTTTGGACAGGGTATTATAATAAGCACTAAAATATGCATCCTATTTCTCTGCATCTGCCAGTCAAAGATCACTGTAATGAATGCGTGCTGCAGGGTATAACCAGGCCATTTTCCTAAGTAAAACAAACCACAGTGTACAGACAAGAACTGTGTAGGTTTTTTCTTTCTTTCTTCTTCTTTTTTCTATCCTTTTTATTTTTTTGACATTACTGGACTTTTTTTTTAATCGCTCTGGACCACAAGTCAGATTCTCCTGGCATGGTGTCCACTGCTAGCAGGGAATGCATAGAGCCCACTGGTGCCAGGGAGTTAACATGAATACATTGCATTTTTGGTAGGTGTGCTATCAACTGAGAATACAAAACCTCAAACTGATGGCTCAAATTGAATCTAATGAAGAATTCTTGGGAAAGAAAAGAACAAAAGTAGAAAATTTCTCTCCCAATGATCCTGAAACTTATGTTTTATCATTTTCTACATAAATGGTTTAGCCTTTGAGATCTGTTATCATATGTGTTTGCTTTTTCTGGAGCTTTGGGGAAAAAAAAAATGGATGAGACGGTAGCCCATGGTACTTCCATACTGCGTGTTTAACAAAACAGTATCGACATGTAAGGTGAGACTTTTCAAGTATGCATAAAAATGGCCCATAGGGAGCAGGACTGTGTACTTTATACCTACACCAGAAGTCTATTAAAAATGAAAGCAGGTAATGAGTGATTACAGGCATAAAAAGCACTATTGTCATGGACAAACTGGACTATAAGATCTCAACCACAGGTTCCTAAATTAGTAAATATGAAGGAAGCTCACCATGATCAATGGCTGTTCAATATATCCTACTATTTTAGGCACTTTGCATTAAACATTTGGGGCATTTGTGTTTATTTTGTCTTCAATCAATGGACTCTTCATTAGATTTGTTTGAAAGTACAATGACAATAGAACATACAATCAGAATAGGTAGAGGAATTAATTCTTCCAATCTTTTCTAGTCACTTACTAAACAAACCCTAGTGAATCTTTGTTTTATAGCCAGTAAGCAGCATGTGGGACAAATTATAAAAGTATGATCCTCATAGTATTTTTAACTGGGGCCAGTGGTGGAAAGATAGGTCAAATCAAATATCACAAAGGCTCAGATATATAGGAACACACAGAGAAAATGTTATTATAGGCAAAAAAAAGATGTATTCTTGGTTCAGAGAAGAGAAATATTAAATATAATGGGAAAAAATGAACAAAGCTTCCTGGAATAGGTGGTGACAACACCTTGAAGATTTAAAAGAGTTGCAATGGGCAAGGAGAATAAAGAGTCAGATGAACTGCCTGAAATGAGCCAAGATATTGAGGCTGTTATAGGAAGAAATAGGGCACATTTTGAGACCTCTTGACTCAGAGATAATTTATGTGCAAAGGAAAACAAAGGCATAGATAGCAAAATAGGTTGAAGTGAGACTGTAAAGAACCTTGAATATACAAGAAAGAATTACATTTGTTGATCAACTAGTGTCAGTAAAGGCTCTGAGCAGGAAAAAAAGCTTTGAAAAGAAAACTGGCAGGAATACATACAGATATAGGGAGGGGAAAGCTGGGAGGAGAAAATTTAGAGAGGTTCTGAAAGCCTGAACTGACATTGATGTTTAAATGGGTAACGATAATACTGTCAAAGTACCACATGTTCTTCCCTTATTCTTACTGTAAGACTTATACATATTTCCTAATTTATATCCTATCTTCTCAGCAACTTTCATGCCCTCAGCCCACCATTCTATCTTATTTTAATCATGCCAAGGTCATTGATTGAAGAATGACACTCTCTTTGCTCTCCTTTGAGACTGGCAAAACCAAGAGGGTGAGGGCAACATGGGTTTAAGTGACTTGATATAGCCTAAGCTAGTAAGCATTCTTGTTTACCTTAATGTTTCAAGGTGTAAGCACTTTGAGGACACAGTAATTTTATTCAATAGGTATAGATTTGAAAATGAAGATAAGTGTGAAGCAAACCAGAGCCCTGAGTTTATCTCAAGAAACAGAAGCTAGAAGCTCTGTCCATAGCTGTACTCATGGAAGCCTGAAAATGTACAAATGCTCTGGGAGGCAGTGTCTGGAGTCTTAAGGCTGTGATGCATGACAAATAAAGCTCTTCAGTGCCAAAGTCTCCATCTCTGGAGCACTGGTACATTTCCCCACTGCCCATAGGTGTCTTCTGTTTGGTGTGTGCGTGTGTGTGCGTGAGTGCATGCGTGTGTGTGTGTGTGTGTGTGTGTGTGTGTGTGTGTGTGTATTCCTTTGGGTCATTTGCTCTGAAGTCTGGTCATCAAACTGGCTTTTTGCTGGTGAGAATTTCATAGCATACAAGAAAGAATCCCCATTTTTCTGTAATTTGTGTAACTTATTAAGCTAAAGACAGACCTGAAGCACAGCAATTAGGATATTTTCAGTTATCTCTTAATTTCATGAAATTTCCATCTACTGATCAAAATTCTGGTTTTACTTTTCAGCTCTGGAGATGAATACTGAGAATTATTTTAATTATAGGAGTATTTAATTTTGTAGGGAATAAGGAGAGGCATTTTAAAAGTTTTTCTTTAAATACCTCAATAATATTTATCTTCCAAATAGTATCTTTAAATATACCATGACAATCTTATGGCTTAGTACATATTGGGAGATGTCTACTATAAAATCCCTGAAAATATCTGGTTTTAATTAAAATAAAATGTCACAATAATGTCTTCCCACATACTGGTGTCATGACAAAAATCTTTGAACCCCTGTTATTAAACAAGCAGAAGTTCTTGGGAAAACTTCTAATGATCCTTCTAAGGAAAGGGAATTTCTTAGGGTGTATTCTTTGTCTCTCCTTCATCAGTGTATCCTTCCTTATAGCTATTTAAGTTTTATCTTAAGCTAAATTATAAGCTCTTAATAGAAAACTCCTTTGTCACTCTATTCATGGAGTGGAAAAGTAAATAAATGTAAATGTAAATGTTTCATACCCTTGAAAGTTCACCCTTACCATAAATATATGATGTGCAGATGCCTTAAAAAGGATGACAGAAATTAGCAATCTTTTGAAATAAATATTTATTAAATGAATAGTATATATGCAGATTATCATAAGTTAATATTGTATAATAACTTCAATATTACATGAACCAAATTGACAGCTCACATCAGTGGAAATCTGTTTTGCATTGTAAAATCTGTTTTGCACTGATTTCTGCAAAAAAGAAATCCCTTTTGTTATTCCCAGTGCCATTCTAGCCTATATCAACATCACCTTGAAACTATATTTTTATAATAGCCAATACTAGCTATGGAATCTGAGGTTCCAGTGAAAAACAAAAGTGCAAGCCATCTTGCTTAAGAATTAAGAATTTCAAGATGGAATGAGTAAAGCACTCATCCTGGAGTAGAACCCTTCTGAGAAGGGAGGCTTAAACAAAGTCGCATATCCATGAAGCTGATTATTACAACAATCTTATAATGAAGTCTTGGCTTTTACCTCTACATATTTCTTATATATTTTCACAAAGCAGTTCATTGATGTATTTAAAATAAAATTTGGATAATATCATCATCTGTGGAAAACAATTTGGCATCTTCTCTTTATATATTCAATAAAATCTGAATTCTTTTTTAATGGCTAGTAAGAATCTATACGATGAGCCCATTGCCAACCTTTCTATTTCTATGTAGTGGCACTTTCAACCTTTGCTTCTCCCTTTGGCCTTCAGCGCTTCTTTCTGCTTATGGCACACCTTCCCAGATGTTGTTCCCTTGTTCCTTCTCATACTTCAGATCCACTTCAAATATTCTTTCCTTAGGTACCCAAACCAAAATAGCTACACATTCCCCTTGATTCTTCTTCTAAGCACGTCTTTCACCTCCTCAAAACAGTGAAAACTACCTTTAAAAAAATTGTTGCTTTGCATTGTTACATATAATCTCCAAGAGTGTAAGAGCCTGTCTACCTTGTTCACCAAGGTGTCATCTTTTCTCCTTTTTTTGGTACCAGGGATCGAACTCGTGTCCTTGAGCTTGGGAGGCAGGCGGCAGAACCACTGAGCTAAGTCCCTGGCCCCAAATCTTGTTTAGGATAGTACCTCACTTATAGTATGTACTTAAAAACATTTGTTGAGTGAATGGAAAACGAATGAGAGCACCAGTTGCAGTTAGTGTTGCACATTGGCTAGGTGTACACATGGATCTAAATGTGATTTCTTTGTATATATCCGTATAATGTTTAGATTAATATGAAATAAGTCTAAGTGACACTTTTCACCTTTGAATAGCCAAAGTAATGTATACAGGGGAAGTGACAGGCGGATGCTCTAATTTCCTTGGTATCTACAAATTATTAAAATCCTCAGCATGAGAGTTGGGGAGAGTTTTTCCAAGCTTCTACAATGTAGAAGCACCATAAATGCGCTACACATTTAAGTTTATGGATTTAAATAAAGTATTTTAATACAGTTCCTAATGCTAAAATTGGAGTCAAATACTTCATGATTTCAAGCTGTCTGTGGAGTTGCTGCGATCTCACAGATTGGTAGCTCCTGGGGATTAGAGGGCAAGGATAGAACATCATCAGTAATAGTTTCATTCAGAGAGATGAATTCAGTTATGGTGAAACTGGAAACTGGGTTAAGCTTTGCGCAAGTGGATTCTGTAGGGTGTTTCTCTGTGTGGCTTTGGTCCTCAGTTGGAGGGGTTTTACATACTGAGTTGGGCCCTATCATCTCTCTAGCTGTAGTCCCACCTTTCCAAGCACCTAGCTCTTTCTATCTCAGCAGGTATGTCATTTACTAGTGTGTGCCTCATTTTCCTCAGTAGTTTACATTAGACTGCAAGCTCCTCGAGGAGCTGTCATAGTCACTGTCACATACCAGCGCTTTGCACTATGGCGCTATCTCATAAAAAGTGAAAAAGAAATGTCTGCAAAATTAAAACAAAAACAGAAAACCCCACAAATGCTCAGCAATATTTTTCTCACTCTTACCATTCTTTTTATGTAGGTAAAATATAGTTTGCTTTGGCAACCAGAAATGTAACAAGCTCACACAAGCATTTTCTTATAGGTTCTGGGCTTTTATCTGCACTCACGAAGAAGTCTTTTTGCCAGGATAATAAATATTTAATAACAATTATTTGTCTTATACAAAATAGAACCCCAAAATCCTGCATAATCTGCTTTCATCACTTCTAGAGGGAGTGAGATATGCCTCTTTCTAGGTCTTCCTGTCCATTCTCTATTCTTCTTGAGAAGAATGAGTTTTTCACTTATTTTTAACTATCATCTCATTCTTTACCCTCAAATAAAATTAAGACTGCTTATAAGAAACTACAGAAAAATGGAATGTATTGCATCTTTCTGGAGTTCTGAAATATTATTATAAATGTTTTTCAATGAAATAATCATTGTATTATGTTCAACTGTTTTTGTTGTTTGTCTGGAAATGCTAGAAGTACACTTACTAGCTTTAATAAAGTAATAAAGTCAATAGAATAAAACTTTAAACACTGTTGAAAACCCCAAAATACTTTAAGCATATTTATATAGTATCTCACTTCATTTAAGATCATATATATGGAAATAATATATGTGTGTGTGTTAGAAAGTATGTATATATACTTTCTAATAGTTCTGAGCATTTAAGGAAGATTTAATTATCTCCATTCTCTACGTGAGAAAACTGAAACTCAGAAAAATTATCTAGTCCCATGCAATCAACTAGTAGTACAGTCAAAATCTCAAAATCCAGATCTTCAGATCCATGTTCTTTCCATTTTAATTTAATGTTATTTAGTTATTTTTGGGGGGGTGGTACCAGGGATCGAACTCAGTGCCTTGCACTTGTGAGGCAGGTGGCAGCACAACTGAGCTAAATTCCCAGCCCAAAGAAATCCAAATCCATTTTATTCTTATATGTTTAACAAATATGGCAGAAAGAAAAAAAATTTTAGATTTAACACATACTGATTAGTACACTTTACTATTTAATGGAAGAAGTTAAAGTAAAAAATTAATTTATAGAAAAATTCTGAAATAGTATATTATTTTAACCGGTCTTATACTATTTTTAATTCCTCTTCAGCCTTTCCATAGCAAAAATAAATATTAAATAATATTATAGCTATTTAAGATGTACTTTTTTCTAGTCTGATTTAATTATACAGATAAAGTAGTAATCATCATGGCCTATAGGTTTTGTACTTTTAAATTTGACGATGTCCCTATTTTGTTAGGTGATAATTGACATACAGATAAACACAAACATGTACATACATTGAACTATTAATATCTATTAATAAAATTACTATATAGTGGTATTAGTATACATAGTCATATTTAGTAGACCATAAGAAAGATATTATATATTAATATATATTCCCATATAATATCATATATATGTGTGTGTGTATATGTATATATATATATATATACTAGTACACATAAGAGATTGACACATACAGTATTTGGACTAATTTATGAAAAATATGTGTAATTTTTATATTTATATGATATTAATATCATGGATTCTTTTAGTAAGTTGTTACTCTCTCCAGGTATTGCATGCCTCAGAAATGGATACCTTTTCAAGTTTGTTTAAATGGTTATCATGGTTATGTTTTCCCACTGATAAAGTAGAATTTTAAATATAACTTGTCTTATTTTTATCTGTCCTCAATTTGAGTGTGTCCTAGTTCATTAAATTTAGAAATCCTTTTCCATTGCCCTTCTGCCATGTAGTTAATGATCTGTAAAACACTTAAAAACACTAGAGGAGTTCATTTTTAAAAAGGAACCCTATGGAGAAGCCTTCTGAAATGTGATAAAATCTCTTGTAATCAGCCATTTATTTATTTGTGCTTTAAGTACTAATTTTCCTACAGTAGATGTTTTCTTTTAGTGGGGAAAACCTGCAGTGTGTTCTGTGGCTTAACCTGATTATAACTGATAATATCTTGATTTTTTTTCCATTATTACTATACAAAACTAGTCTGGAGCCTAATTAGCTGAATTGCTATTGAGAGAAGCAAAATTTTGGTTTAGGTTGCAGACAAGGGAAGAGGAGCTATACTCACACTGCTCTCTCGTCTCTGTCGTGTTCATAAGCGATGTGACATGTTGAGTTTAGGCCTGGCTGTATGGCCCCAGAACATCATGGTAGGTCAGTGTTAAAGGTATGTGTCTAGGTAACTTAGGGATCAGGTAGCCTTGACCTAATAAGTTAATATTTTGCTTATGTCATGGCAAAAGTGAAGTGAATTATAGGTATATTAGACTGCTTGAGCTTTTTTTGCCTTGATAATGGGGTTCAGAATCAACAAGAACTAGTTATTTTCTCTATGGTGGAATATTTATGTGCCCTGAATAGTTGAGTATTCAGATTTGGTCTGGATGCTATTAAATATGTGACATGTAAAGTAATATTTGAGACATTTTTTGTCTAGTTTCTCTACTTCAAACCTTCCCCCAAATCAAAGGCTTTTCTCATTTCCTATTACCATGCATTGCCATAAGTCTGACCTTGGAATCATCATTTAAAATATTTATACTTCTTTTCATCTATCAAACTTTATAACCTGTTGTTTTCTGATTATGTATGAAGTCTGAGCCTTTCCTCTTTTGTGTCCAAATATTCTTTTAGAACTTTCATATGAGTCGTCATTAACTGTTTTTTTATTCGTCTTCCATGATTTGTCTCTCGGTAGGAGGCCCTGAATTACACTAGCTGTTTTTATTATCCTAATATATTGATAGTCTGGTTTTACTACAATTTGTTCTTCACTTTCACCCAGCTCTAGGTCTCCTGATAATGCTGCTTTCTAAATTGTGTCTATTAAATGACTTATTTTTTATTATTATTTCACAGATTCATATCTTACATTTACTCAGGTTTCCTTGCATTTCTCCTTCCTTATTCATTACTTCTTTAGATACTTTTGTCTGAGATTTTTTTTCTGAGAATTGAAAGTATCTCCCAAATTACAGCCATCTATACATTTCACTGTTTTTTTTTTTACCTCACTTTACAATGATGTCACTAAATAAGACATGAGAGTTGCTTTCTACATTGAAGTTTTATCATATTATCTCTTCCAATCCTTCTCAAACTTTAGCATATGTATCAGACACCTGAGGATCTTGTTAAAATGCAGACTAAGATTCAGTAGGTCTGGAATTGGGCCTGAGATTTTGCATTATAACAAACTGGAAATGCTGACATTGCTGATTCAGGTACTGCCCTTTGAGTAGCACTGATCGCAACAATTGCAGTTGGTTGATGCAACAACATAAATAACTTCATTGATTTCAAATAAAGTTTTAAGGACAATGTTTATATTTTTTTTCCTGGAGTTGTTTTGAAATGAAGATTGTTTTAAATGAATGAATAAACTTTTTTGACACTGGATTAGGGAGAGGATTTCACTTTAATATGATCTACAGAAGATTAGAATTTGTTTTTCCCTTCTTCAAACCCTAGGGTTGTATTCTTAGGATGATGCTGAGTTCTTTTCCAGCCCTTCTTGACAATAAAATCTTACCTGTTTGTCCACATTCATGTCACGTGTTCTATCCATTCACATGATTTAAAGGTTCTTTTTCAAAGTATTTCTATCATTGTGCCTTTCTTTTATTGAGAAGACTTATCTACTTATGTGAGATTTCATTCTTCAAATGAGATAGGTTTTGCTATTGACCCTGATGAACACAGCTGCCTAGCTATCCCTGTCTACAGTTTCCTATTATTAAGTCAGTTCTCCACGCAGGACAACAAAGTCCCTCACACTTCCACGGTGACTGAATTAAGAAGTAACGATTATAAGGCATCAACCAGAACATATGAAACAGAAAAAGGAGGCTTGAAATTTCTCTTGACTTAGAAAATATGTATCCTATGGTACAGAGTTGGGCTTCTGAAATATTTCACTTTCTGTGAATACTGCCCACACCTCTTGATGGATATATTTTCAAGTTGTAGAGGCATTCCCATACCTGTAATATGTGTATAAGCTTTCCTTTGCTTTTGACACTTTTATTCACCCTTAATAGTACATAGAGCTAAAGGTGATAAATTTTCTAGACATGGCTTGATTTCAGATGATGTATATCTGCAACTAAAGAATGAGATTCTTTACAATGAGCAATATTGAGTAGGTGCTTCTGTAATAATCAGACACTATGTATTTGGGCTTGACTTTCAGGGTAACCATATATATTCTTATTGAAGTTCTGGGTGCTTAAAATGTTTTTACTTCATTCTTCAGTTAACAAAAATGACCCTGAAAAGTACACTGATAGCAAGCAGTATTGCACCAATTATACCCTTCACTGGATTTGATTGTAGGGCTTTCTCTTTATTAGCTTAAAAGTGAGCAATACCAAGTCCAATTCCCCAGGGCCTTTTGTGCTTCTACAAATCATGTCAAGTTGCTCACAACCAGTGAATTCATTACTCTGATTTAGAGATAGCAGTACATAGGATAAGATTTTTAAAACAACAGCAAAAATCATTTAAGTCTTCAATTTGTACAAGTGTGAAATTTGAAAAAGTTTTGTGTCTAGGTTAATGTTCTTTCTCTAAGGATTTTTCACATTATTCACAATAGACGATTTTTTTTTTTTTGGAGAGTTCTATTTTTGATAATGGCAGTTTCTCCTGTCGGGCTTCTCTTGTAAGTAACTTGGCACACACATATACACATAGAGAGTCATCCAAAGGGAATTAAAAGGGCCCAAAAGACTGCAGAACTGGAAGGGAGATGACACTTAGAGGAGAGGCCCAATGGAGAAACACTGCCTTACTGGTTAAGAAATGAGTTCAGGGCCATCAAAACTTTTAGAAACTATATCCAGGAAAAGAGAAAGCTATAGATAGGGAGAACTGAATTCTGCACATGTACTCTACCAAAATCTCTGCTTGGAGTTTGCCAGTCAGCCCGGATAAGGCTAAAATAACTACACAAATATTTCCACTGGCTGCAAAGTACAGAAGACTGGGACTTTTCATTCAGAGAAGGTAATTACCTGCTAAAACAAACAAAAATCAGTACCAGGTGTAGAGAGTTCAGTCTTTTCTACAATGTATCATTCAAGCAGTCCAGACACAACAGAACATTATCAGCCATGAAAAGACAGGAAATTATTACCATGCTTCAAAGAAAGAGTAATCTGTGGAGATCAATTCTAGATGATTCATACATTAGAACCTGAGAGCTCAAGCATTTTAAGTCAGTTATTGTAATTATACTCAGGATATAAAGAAAAATAAACTGATAATAAGTGACGAAATATTGGAATGATAATAAACATGAAACAAAGAAAGTCTAGAATTGAATACTGTGATATCGAAGGTAAAAAAAAAATTACTAGGTGGGGTTAACAACATAATGGAATTTGTATAAGAAGAGTCAGTAAATCTGAAGCAAGATCAATAGAAATTACCTAGTTTAGGAAACAGAAAAAAAAAAAATCACTGGCAAAAAAGATAAAGAACCTTAGAGACATGTGGAACAACATGAAAGTGTCTAATATACATTTATTTAATTAGAAACCCAGAAAGTTGATTTAATAAAATAATGATGAAATATTTTATAAACTTGAACTCATACATTTACAGGTCCAAGAAGTCCAGAGAAGCTTAAACTGGTTCAATATTACAGATTAGTTCATGAAGGTGTGCAACATTTTAACATTATACAGGGGGTCAATTTGGGAACTCAGAATTTAACGTGCCAAAGGGAAAATGAAAATGGATTAGTATTATATTCTGTTTCTTTTAGGCCTATTATTAGAATATTAAATAAAAGTATTGTAAGAATGAATTTATTAGATAACTAAATAGACATGATTACTCACTTATGTCGCTTAACATTGAAGATTCACTCTCATTTTTCAGCTCCCTTTCTTCCCTACTCTGTCCCTCCATCCATCATTTCTTTTTTTCCTTCCTTCTTTTTTCTATGCTGTAGAAAAAATAAAGGACTTTTTTCTTCTTCAAATCATTATATTGAAGAAAAAATAGCCTCTACTATTTAGGGTAAAGTTTCACTCTTATTACTTTATATTTATAATGTTGCATATTTAACTAATTTCTCAGCAGTTATTAAAAGGCTACTGGTTTCAAGATGATTTTAGAGCAATTTCTATTTTAAAAGCATGAAATAATGAAGTCAAAAGGTTATTTTACAGAAATAGATGATAAAGAAAAATAACAATGTAGATAACTTTTCTCTGATATACTTCACGAATATTAAAATAAAATAGGAAGCTACATTTCAAATGCAAGATAGAATGTTTCCCCTAATCTCTTTATAATAAAATGTTAAAAGTTACACATCTTCAACTGAATACTGTATCTTTTCTGTAATACTGATAAGAAACTTGAAAATCTGTGCCTCTTTTTTTTTTCTGGTACCGGGGATCAAACTCAGGACCTTGTGCTTTCCAGGCAGGAATGGCATCACTGAGCTAAATCCCGGACCATGTGCCTTTTTAATAATGTACCACCCAACGCTTGTGAGCTTAGAGAGTCCAGTAAAATTTTGAAGGCAAGTGATGGGGTGTATGACTCTAAGAGATGAGCTACCTCTTTAAAGAGAAGAAAAAAGATTGGAAGAGATTTCTACACTCATATCAGGCTTTCTCTAGTTCTCGTTTGAAGGATTTAAAATCAATTACAATTTTTTGGTACTTGAATTTTCTTTTATTGTCACTTACTTTGAATATTTGAATTTGAAAGAGAATTTGATAGCCTTACATATATCAGTCCTGAGGAGCAAGAAGGTAGCACCCAAATTACTTGTTTTATACATGAAAGAGTATGCTATCATCTGGATTCAATAATGTGGTATCTGAATAAAAACCTCACTTTAATTATTGTTTTTATTTTTTTCAGAGACCAGGTCTAAAAGCCATTTTGAAAACAGAAATTCAGGAGTTGTGTTCTCAAGTTAATTTTTCAGATAACTTCAGAAAAACCTTAGTTTGAACTTGCTAAAATGTCTTCCAAAGTGAATTAGCTTGTTTGAAATATGTCAGTCTCTTCCTTACTCCCACCCTCAAGCAAGGTCTGTTTAATTTTAAGAATGCATTTTAGCGTGTAGCAGTCTAAATTCCATCCTGTGTTCTTATCTTGAACTGGCTGATTTCAGGCAGACAGATTTCCTACTATATCTCATCCAATGTAAAAACAATAGCAGATTTGTGATTAAATTGGCTGAACAACTTCTGACTCATATCAATTAATTTTATCAAGATTTTTTTCTTAAATAAAGCATCTTTTCTATATTGCTGCATGGAATGTCTTAAAGAGCCCAACTATATATAAAACTCTCTTTGAATGCTTTAATTTTAATGCTAGGAGAACCATCATAGAAAACAGCCTGGAAACTCTGTGGAGAAAATATAGTATTATCCTATCATATTGATATAATAAAAGAAGTTACAGTTTCCTTGTTCCAATAAGTTAAAAGCCTTTTGTAAAAGGACAACCTCAATTTCTGAGAGCACCTGCATTCATGGGGAACAGTGGGTAGCTTTGGACCACTCAACAAATAGCAATACAATTGGGATATATAGAAGTATTCTTCTTCACTTTAAATTTCACATGAACCCTAAACTATGTGTAGTTAAAGTGAGTTTTCCAAATGACACAATCTAGTACTCAAGTCTACATGCTGGTTTCTACGAACAATATCACAAGTTAATAGAATCCATTTGTTTTGCTGTAACAAAATATCACAGACTGGGAAATTTTATGATTCAAATTTATTTCTCACAGTTTAGAGATTGAGAAGTCCACAATTACGGCACCAGCTCATTTAGGGTCTAGTAGGTGCTTTGTCCTACATACTACAGAGGGGATGGCACTGTGTCCTCACATGGCAGAAGAGACGGAAGGGCCAAAGAATTCTCCCTTGGACCTGCAGCTCCTTTATAAGAGTACCAACCCCATTCACAATTAACCTCCCAAAGGCCACACCTCTGAACACTGTTGCATTGGGGATTAAATTTCAGTGTGAATTTTGGAGGAGACATCATTATTCAGATGACAGCACCTTCCTCTAGAAACTGGGTTGAGAGAACAACCTTATAGTATTCACTTATTTCTCATCTATAGAATTGGATTCTTTAGAAAATGTGGCAAAAGTTGTATAGTAAAATTGAAGCTTCATAAAAAAGGGAAAAATTCACTTTCGTCTTAGGGTTTCTTAAGATGATTGATGATTTATCTTTATTGCCCCTAGGCCTGTGGCAGCTAACCACCTCAATTACCTTTTCTTCTAAACTTTCCCTTCCTTCAGTTCAGAGACATAGGAGTTATATTTTGTGTTATAAATTCTCCAGACATAAGCAAGAATGCCATACTTTGCCAGATGGGTTAAAAAGAGTAATTTAATACAGACACAGAATACTATCTAAATATCACAGTATTTAAAGATTTTAGGAAACTTCATTTTATTTTCAGTAGGTTTTATTACCAGTGATTTTTTTTTATTACCAGTGATTTTTGTATCACTGCAGAGAGTATAATAATGTTGAATTAGGAAATAGTAATGTTTTCAATAGCAAAAATTTAGGTTTATAAAACCATGAGATTATATTTTAGATGAGTCTTTTCATGAACAGATTTATATTTCAAGCTTTTATGATGAAAAGACTTCTTTAGATATGTCTAATGGAAAGTTATTATTTTTCAAAAGTTTTAGGGTAGATTAAAAATTAAAACCATTTTGGCTATAAGGAAAAACACAATTTACTTTTGTGGAATATCTTCCTTATATTGATATACTCTCTGGATTTACTTAGTGTGCTGGTATTAGATTTAAAAATTAAAGAACATATCACTCCATTTCCTGTAAGTTACTACTTCTTGACACTGCACAGTTCTTTGACATAATTACTTTGAGTCTCCAGAGTAGGATCAGTAAGCAACTAATGAAAGATTCCTGGTAGAAGCAGATAGAATGAGACAATGACTACAAAACTGAGATCAAATTATATCCACAGGGAATATGGTGCTCTCTATATTGTATAAAAGTCTACAGTAAAAGCACACTAATTTGGATGAATTGTGTGAAGAGTTCTTTTGAATTGGTGAAAAGTCTGAATTATGGATTATTGGGAAAGACACATTTTCAGGTACATCCACTAGAAAGAAGTGCTAACAAACGCTCATTTAAATAACACATTTATTGTTGGTTTTTACATGAATTTTGATAGCATACTTGAAAGCTGTTAATTATCTTAAGTAGGTTAAACAGTTTCTTGAAATGTGTTTATACTAATAATTTGTTTAGTAAAATAGGGCTTATTATATTATAGCATAAAGATATAGTCTCAAATGACTAAACATCTTGCATATTAAATTAGTTTATGGATAAAATGTACAAGTTTGTAGTTCTTCATTATTAGTCATGGAAAACTTCCAGACCTTTCTTTGAGAGGTCCACTACTTTCATTCATAAATATGTTGCTTTAATAAAATATCGTATGCTGATAAAGGATTCAAGTTTCCAAGTTTATAGATTTCTATAATGCATAATTATAAAATTTTTCTTTCATGTATTTATTCACAGATTCTATTTGAAAAGATGAGGGATCCTGAGAATACAAAGTCTTTTTTATAAGTATGAAATTCTCCAAAAAATAAGGTAAGCATTTCTTAGGGAAATAAGATTATAATGAGTCTTACCTAATATCTACCTAGGTCCCAACTAATGATAGTTTTCACAGTGCCCAACAGGCTATTCTAGTTAGGTGTCAAATGCCTTCCAGAGAGCAAGGTACACTTTAGAGCAAGGTACAACTTTATTGAGAGCATATGGAGTGGTTTTGAGTTTGGACTGATTTCCTGCTGTCTTGGTTCAAATCCTGGCTTCACCACTTTCTAGTCATGCTTCTCTTTTCTCATCTTTAAAGCAGGAATATCAGGAAGACTTTCAGTTAGCTCTGAAAATTAAATGAGGTAATTGAGTAAGTCATTTTAGCCAGTGCCTGGTATTGAGTATGTGGTAGGTAAGGGTTAAAAGTCCAGTCTATCACCTAGAAATATATCCAAAGAGGAAACCATGTTCATTTGGTTTGAATTATTCTCTTGCCTTTTCATCCCTAGACATGCACCTTCTTTCAGACAACCCCCTCAAATGCTTATGTTTCCTTTGTCACAATAAGTTATTTTTTTAACTAATGGGTTTTGATATTTTCTAGGTGACCAAATTCAGTTTGAACATTTGTTTTTTCAGAATGCACATTTTTCCCCTTTTCGAAAAACCAATACATGTTATGTTCAATCTTGGCATTTCCCCTGTGTGCAATGGTTACTTAGAGACTAGTTGCTGTTGTTCAGCTGCATCCTTAAAACTCCTCTAGTTTCCTAGAATGCAGTTGGCCTGGAACCCATAGATGTGAATTTAAAGCAATTAAGTAAGACTGTACATAAAAGATGAGGTTTTAATTCTCATTTGGTGATTTTGTTTTGTTTTCTTTATTGAGGTTTTTTTTTTTTTTTTGAGTGGAGAAAATGGGGACAAGTAGGACTTGAGTAAGTCTAACCAACTGTGTATCACCTATACACATTTTACAGTTTTACATTTAATTTCTTAAGGGATGCTCTAATTACTAGCACTTTCAGTAGATGTTTCTAAAAATTCAGTATTTACTAGTGACATCAAAGTCAGCCCTAATTTACTCCATTCTTTTCATTCTACGTCAAAATGTCTACATATCAATATCCTCCTTAGATTCTGTTTTAGAAGAATCCATTTTTTAAAAAACCAAGACATTTCTAGAAAATACCTTCATATATAGATATGCATACAAATATCATACATCAGATTTTTATTTTGATGAATTAGGTTAATTTTTTAAATAATACCACACTTTCCTATTCTAACTTTCCTATCTTCTTCTTTGGTAGTCCTCTTTCCTTCTACTCCCTCCCCTTCCCTTGATCTCTGGATCCCCTTCTCATTTGAGAAAGATCTGTCTCCCTATTTCCTATTATTCATCTTTTATTTTCTTCTTTATTTTTAATTTGTGTCTTTCATATAAGAGAAACCATATGAAATTTAAGCTTGTATCTGATTCATTTCACTTAATAATATGGTCTCATGGTGCATTCATTTTCCTACAAATGACTAAAGTTTATCTTTTTTTAATGGCAAAGTGTACTGCACTGTGTGTAAATACCACATTTTCTTTATCTGTTGATCTGTTGATGGGCCACTTCCAAGATTTCACTATTGGGAACTGTGCTGATATAAACATTGGTATGAATGCATCATTGTATTTATTATGTCTTTAATTCTTTCATAAAGACACCTAGAAGGAAAATAGCTGGGTCAAACAGAATTTCTAGTTTTAGTTTTCTGAAGAATTTCCATACTGATTTCCAAAGTGGCTGTAATAACTTACATTCCCACCAAAAAGAGGAAGGGTTCCATTTTCTCCATAGCCACACCAGGATTTCTTAATTACTTGACTTCTTTATGATGCTCATTTTTCTGGAATGAGATGGAATGTCAGCATTGTTTTATTTTGTATTTATGTAATGGCCTGTGATTTTGAGATTTTTTTAATGTATTCATTGTCCAGCTGTACTTCTTCTGTGAATTGTCTATTCATTTCACTTGCTCATTTTTTATAGGGTTTTTTATTTGGGGAGGTCTAATTTTTTGAATTCTTTTTTTATTTTTTAAATTCTTTTATTGGTACATTGTAGGTATACAACACAATTACATTTCTCATTGGGAACTTGTACATTTACATGATCCATCTTGGTTCTTATTTTTTCCCCATTCTTAGCCCTCCCTTCACCCCTGCCATCCTTCCCTATTTACAAAGACTTTATTTCTATTTTTTCCATTTCTCATCATTTTTCCTTTCCCTTCTTTCCTTCCCCCTGCACCTCCCACTACCCCTAACCCTTCGGACATTTTCTTCCTATTTTGCATTATCAATTATTCATTCTAATCATTGGTACATTTTAGGTATACAATATAATGATATTCATCGTTGGAAATTTGCACCTTTACATAGTCTCTCTTGGTTCTTATTTTTCACCCTTGCCCAGCCCTCACTTCAATCCCTGCCTTCAACTCCTCCAGTCCTCCCTATTTACAAAGATTTTGCTCCTATTTTTCTATTTTCTCATATTAATACCATACCATTCTTTCCTTTCCCCTACCCCTTCCACTTCCTTCCCCTTTGCCCCTTTTCTTCCTATTTCACATTGCCTATTATACATTTTAGCCCTTATTTACACTTTCAGTTTCTCACACCAGAGAAACTATT